>ONZH01031372.1:0-120687 GCA_900303285.1 Rhinella marina
AATAATGGGAGGATCGAGTTCTGTACTCCTAGTGTGACCCTGACGGTTGGGATTTCGCATTCCGAAAAATGTGTTTTTTGGGTTTTAAAAAATTTACCTGCTGACCTAGTTCTTGGTTTACCTTGGTTGCAGGACCACAATCCTGTAATCAATTGGTCAACAGGTGAATTAGAAAAATGGGGGCTGAATTGTGACAAGTGTTGCAAATCTGTATTGCAGTTGGGAGGTACTACTGAGTCTCCTTTCTTACCTGAGTACATCAAGGATTTTTCGGACGTTTTCTCCATGTCCGAGGCTGAGTTCCTCCCTCCTCACCGGCAATATGATTGTGCCATCGATATTATTGAGGGGTCCAGATATCCCAAGGGCCGTATCTATAATCTCTCTACTCCAGAGCGTCAGTCTATGAGGGATTATCTCAAGGAGAGTCTGGCCAAGGGTCATATCCGGCCTTCTGTTTCTCCCATGGGGGCAGGATTTTTCTTTGTCGGGAAAAAGGATGGAGGGTTGAGGCCCTGTATTGATTACAGGGAACTCAATAAAATTACTGTTAAAAACAGGTACCCGCTGCCCCTTATTCCTGATTTGTTGAATCAGGTTCAGGGTGCTTGTTGGTTTACTAAGCTAGATCTGAAGGGGGCGTACAACCTGATCAGAATCCGTGAGGGTGATGAATGGAAAACTGCCTTTAATACCCCGGAGGGTCATTATGAGTACCTAGTAATGCCCTTCGGGTTAAGTAATGCTCCTGCGGTGTTCTAAAATTTTGTCAATGACATTTTTAGACCATTTATTGGAAAATTTGTAATTGTCTATATTGATGACATCTTGATTTTTTCTACAGACTGGGAGAGTCACGTATCCCACACCAGGCAAGTGCTGGAGGTGTTGCGTGAGAACAAGTTGTTTGTCAAAGGGGAGAAGTGTATCTTTGGTGTTCAGGAAGTGACCTTTTTGGGATACATTCTCACCCCTTTTTCCTTCAAAATGGACCCGGGTAAGGTACAGGCCATTGTAGAGTGGGTGCGACCTTCCTCTCTGAAGGCGCTCCAGCGATTTCTGGGTTTTACTAATTTCTATCGGAAATTTATCAAAAATTTTTCTGTTATAGCCAAACCCATTACGGATTTGACCCGCAAGGGAGCTGATTTAGTCAACTGGTCCCCTGCAGCTATTGAAGCGTTTGAAAAGCTAAAGCGGTTTTTTGTTGATGCTCCTGTGCTGATCCAGCCTGATCAAAATAAGCCGTTTGTAGTTGAGGTGGATGCATCTGAAGATGGTGTGGGGGCAGTACTGTCCCAGGGGTCTTCCACCTTAACTAATCTCAAGCCATGCGCCTTCTTCTCCCGCAAGTTCTCTCCTGCCGAGAGAAACTATGACATTGGTAATAGGGAGTTACTAGCAATCAAGTGGGCATTTGAGGAATGGCGTCATTTTTTAGAAGGGGCATTACACCGCATTACGGTCCTCACGGATCATAAGAATTTGATGTTTCTGGAATCTGCTAAGCGATTGAATCCCAGACAGGCGAGGTGGGCTTTGTTCTTTACTCGTTTTGACTTTTGTGTTACCTTCAGACCCGGAAGCAAGAACATTAAGGCCGATGCCTTATCCCGAAGTTTCCAGGCGTATCAGCCTCCTGACGTCCCTCCTGAGCCCATCTTGCCAGCTGACATCATCGTAGCCGCTACCTCATCTGATCTCGCTTCGGAAATCGTGGCAGGACAACATCTTGCTCCCACTGGTACTCCCAATGACAAGTTATTTGTGCCAGCTCATTTGCGGTTGCGACTGCTGGGTGAGTGCCATAGCTCTGTTTTATGTGGACATCCTGGTATCAATGCCACCAAGGAGTTGGTCTCTAGGCAGTATTGGTGGTCGTCAATCTCCAGAGATGTTCAGGCTTTTGTAACTGCGTGCAATACTTGTGCCAGGTCCAAGAATCCCAAGACTCGGCCTATGGGTGAGTTGCGTCCATTACCCATACCTGATAGACCTTGGTCACATCTGTCCATGGACTTCATCACGGATTTGCCATGCTCTGAGGGTAAAACCGTGATTCTTGTAGTGGTGGACAGATTCAGCAAGATGTGTCACTTTATTCCTTTGTGTAAATTACCCTCTGCAAAGGTTTTGGCTTCCGTATTTATGGACCACATAGTTAAACTACACGGTGTTCCTGAGAATATTGTTTCTGACAGGGGGGTGCAGCTTGTGTCTAAATTCTGGAGGGCCTTCTGTAAGAAGATCGATATTTCCTTATCCTTTTCGTCAGCCTTTCATCCAGAGACCAATGGTCAGACTGAACGTCTTAATCAGTCCGTTGAGCAATATCTCAGATGTTATGTTGCTGATAACCAGCATGTGTGGGCCAGATTCCTGTCTCTGGCCGAGTTCGCGATTAATAACCGTGTGAATTCGTCTTCTGGGGTATCGCCGTTTTTCTGCAACATGGGGTTTCATCCGCGCTTTGGCTCTTTTTCTCCAGCTGTTTCGGCGGTCCCAGAGGCCAATGCTCTCTCTCAGGAACTGTGCACAGTTTGGGCACAGGTTCAGTCGAACCTGGAAAGAGCCCGAAGGATTCAAAAACTAAGGCCGATAAGAAACGTTCTAAGGGTGTGAATTTCAAGGTGGGGGACATGGTATGGTTGTCAACTAAAAATCTACGTATGAAAGTACCATCCTATAAGTTTGCGCCTCGCTTCATTGGTCCATACAGGATCACCAAGGTGATCAATCCGGTGTCGTTTGAATTGTGTTTACCTGACTCCCTTCGTGTTCACAATGTTTTTCATATGTCTTTGCTTAAGCGTTATGTTGCTCCCGCTGGTCCAGAGGAACTGCCCCCGCCTCCGGTCGAGGTGGAGGGACAAGTGGAGCACGAGATTCATAGAATCATTGACGTTAGGAAGGTCCGGAATTCCTTCCAGTACCTTGTACACTGGAGGGGATTTGGGCCTGAGGACAGATCTTGGGTACCGCTGAGCAGGATGCATGCAGACGCACTTGTTAAGAGTTTTCATCGACAGCATCCTGAAAAGCCGGTTCCTCCAGCCAAGGGTCCGGTGGCCCCTCGTGAAGGGGGGGGTACTGTAACGGGGAGTCGGCGGCGCGCTTCCCCTCTGCCGTGCCGCCGGTCTCCCAGGAGTGCGCCGGAGCGGGGACGCAGGATGCGTCCTCGTCTCCATGACGACACTCACAGGAGAGGGTCCGGCTCGCGCACTGATACAGCGTGTCCGGCGTCCTCCCCGCCCCCCTAGTAAACGAGCAGGCGGGGACATCTGAGCGCTGGTCTGGGCAACCAGCGCTCAGAACATTTATTTATACCTGGTTTTGGGTCATGTGGCGCTGGCCACGCCACATGACCAAATTTGGTGCATATTTGAGCGCTGGTCACGTTTGGCCAGCGCTCGGTATGCAAATGAGGTCATGTGACGCTGGCCCCGTCACATGACCCAGTGGAGGGCTATTTAAAGCCACTAGTTGTCCTCCCTAATCGCCTGTGATTAGCGTTACTACTTTGATCAGTGCTTGTGCGACCTAGTGTTTGATTGCTGTTTGACCCTGACCTTGGACTTGGACTTCGACCTCTCTTTGCTTCACCCCCGGTATTGACGTTATCTCCTGTGCATGACCCGGCTTGCTGACTATTCTGATATTGTGTTTGTTTCGTCTGTGTTTGTCTCTCCAATTGTTCCCTGTTCCTCCCTGTGCACTTATACAGAGCAGGGACCGTCACCGTGGTTGTCCGCGGCCGCCTAGGGCCGACTGAGGCAAGCAGGCAGGGAGAGAACGGGGGGGTATTCAGTACAGGGCGCACCTTCCCTTGTCTCCCCCGTGACATCTTCTTTTCCAATGTACTCGGAGACAATCCATGCATAAGTACAAACTGAGCATCAATCAAGTTCACCCCTGCCCCGCTGTCAATAAACACCTCAATTCTCACAACCTTTGACTCTAGCGCCACCTTGGCAGTCAGGAGAAAACGGGTACTATAGGATGAAGACAAATGCACATTTTCAGTCTCTCCACCCACCCCACCAAGAGTGAGATGAGAATTCAACACCCCTTTTTCTTTTCTCTCTTTTAGAGATTGAATGCATGGACACACATTGATAAAGTGTCCTTTCTGACCACAGAAAAAACACACACCCTTTTTATTACCAAAATACTTAAGAGTGGAAACAGGAGTAGCTCCCCCTAACTGCATAGTTTCGTCCCCTGACATCAACATAGTGGAATTTTCACCCAAAGTGTCATAGGAAGACAATACACTACGTGATAGTACGCCCTGGGAGCGGGGCCCCTAGATCGCTCACTCAGGCGCCTATCCATGCGTACAGCAAGAGACATAGCGGCTTCCAAAGACACAGGGGTTTCATGAAAGGCCAAAGCGTCCTTCAGCCTTTCTGATAAACCTTTACAGAATTGGCTACGTAGAGACGGATCGTTCCATTCAGTATTGGTCGCCCACCTCCGGAACTCAGAGCAATAGATCTCAACCGAGCTCTCACCCTGACGAAGGTCACGTATCTGGGTCTCGGCCAAGGAGATATGATCCGGGTCATCATAGATAATCCCTAAAGCCTTGAAAAATTAATCTACCGTCCGGAGAGACTGCGATCCGGTCGGCAGAGAAAAGGCCCATGACTGCGCATCTCCTTTAAGCAGAGAGATGAACACACTAACCTTCTGCTCCTCATTACCAGATGAATGTGGACGCAGTATGAAATACAATTTGCATGCCTCCCTGAAAAGAATAAAATTATCACGTCCCCCAGAAAATCTATCCGGGAGGGCGACCTTAGGCTCCAAACAGGCCTGACACCCAGCACCCCCAGAACCACCAGCCTGTGGTCTCTGAATCTGGTTGCGGATGTCAGCCACCTCCAAGCTGAATACCTTCAGATGTTCAGCAAGCGCAGCAATAGCATCCATGTCAGCACAAAAATGACATTAATTTTTGTTTGGCGGTTTATAATGTCACACTCTGGTGTGGAGGGAATAGCCACACCAAGCGTAAGAGGGAAGGGAAAAGACCAAACAAGGGAAACGGTCACCTCCTGCAGGAATCCCTGAAACTAGGCCCTGACTGACTACCAGTATGAACAGGCCTTAGTGGTAGGAGAGTTCATACACAGGAACCTAATAACACCTGACCCTAGAGAACCCTGCTACTAGTGACAGAGGAAAGAGGCAACCCATTCCTCCAAGAGGTCGGACGAACAGGAGACTCCAGAAGGCAAAACCACAACAGGGAAAAGTAGGATAAACACAATAGGGAAAATGACACTTATCTTAATGCAGATATTGCAGCAACTAAGTAAGCAGAAAGTATAAACCGCAAGGAATACTGGGAGAGGAAGGGATAAATAGGGGAAAGATAATAACCACACCCACAACAGCTGAGGGGAAGGGGTGTGGTAAACAGCAACCAAACCAAGAGGAAAACATGTCAAATTATGTCACTTTTGAAAGCCTAGCCGAACGCCTGCAATCTGATGCAGGAACGTTCGTGACATTACCCCCCCCCTTTTACGGGTGACCTCCGGGCACCCAGGACCAACTCTATCATGATGAGACCTGTGAAAGGCTTTCACCAAACGACTGGTATTTACGTCAGATGCCGGTACCCATGTCCTCTCCTCAGGTCCATAACCCTTCCAGTGAACAAGATATTGAAGAGTCCCATAGAGAACTCGAGAATCAATGATCTTGATGATCTGGAATTCCAAATTGCCATCCACCAAGACAGGCGTGGGTGGCAATCTGATGCAGGAACGTTTGTGACTGGAGCAGTTTTTCCACATGCCGAGCCAGGCTGATGCAAATCAGCATGTTGAGACCTCCCTCTTCAATGCCCAGGTTCTGGCCTACCTACTCTCTGGCCTGTCTCTGGCACATATCCTGATCCCTGACCCCAAGGATTTCAGCACAGGCAGACTGGAACAGAGGCCTGAACTGGAACAGTACGTTCTCTTCCTTCTTGCCTTCCCTCCAGTGTAATCTAAGAGAGGGTTTTGAGTGCTGCAGGGGACGTGGTGATGCCTAAACAGACCAAGGGCCATCAGCCAATGTCCAAAACATCACTTTTGTAAAAATGAACCAAGCCTGCATTGGGGGGGGGGGGGTGTTTCACACTCCTCCGACTGAGGCTGTTAAATAGATCTGGCTTTGTTGATGGTGCCCTATCTTGGCACTGTCTGTCTGCCTTCCTACCTACCATCATGTTGCCTGCCTACCATCATGTTCCATACTGCTGCTGCGGCTGCCTCTGTCATGCCACTGCGTCATCATGTCACTGTTGCTCCCTGCCTATCATCATGTTCTAATTCTTCTTCCCCCCAATATCTACAATTGAGGGAGAGCTGGGACACGCCATACACATTAGGTAACCAGCTGAACCTTCTGATTTCAGCATTCCAGTACTGAAAGTAGGCAACTTAAGAGAATTGGTTCACAAACTGAACAAAGTAGATTATGAATCCTGACCCTTTGAAAATCATGTCAATCAAAAGTTCAAACCACTAAATATTCGGGCTGCTCATTCAAGCTTGTGAATGGTTTCAATATATACAATATATAAAAGTTAAATAAATAATAACATTAAATAGATACTGTACATAGTGACAGCCTATATAAATTGTCAACTCTCACAAAATGGATTTGGCTTTCTTTGTTTTTTAACACTTCCAGTTATGCAGTATTGAACTTCCCCTCCCACCCAATAACATAGCAAGGCCTCGTGCACATAACCGTAGCAGGTTCTTGCCCGACGTGGTCCCATTCAAGTGGGTCTGCAATCCAGAAGATATGTTGCAGTGGGGAATGTAGGCACAGATTGGACGCCCATGGAAGCACTACAGAATGCTTCAGTGGGTTTTCTGCCTCTGCACCACAAAAAAGTAGTGCATGCACTACTTTTTTGAAATGTGGACCGTTGTGTGTGCCCATGCATTGCGGACTGCAGTTTGCAAGGCTGAAAATAGACATCTGTTTATCCAGTTCAGCCTGTTATCCTGCAAGCTGATAGAGAGGAAGGCAAGAAACCCAGTGAGAAACCAATTCTTTATTTTAGGGGAAAAATAATTCCTTCCTGACTTCAATCAGGCAGTCAGAATAACTCCCTGGATCCACAAACCTTCTCCAGAAATCTAATAACTACAAACTGTTATATTATTATACTCCAAAAATGCATCCAGGCTAGAAATTAGAGATGAGCGAATCATCAAAAATTCGTTTTGGCGAAGAATCAACAAATTTATGACAAGATTCGTTTTTAACACAAATTTTTTTCGGTTGAATTTGCGTTCAAGAATAATCGTTGTTTTGCAAACATTACTGCGCAAATTACGAACATACAGTCTAAGCGTTGTGAACTGAACTGAATGCGTAAGCATTAGTGTAAAAAGTGCATATGAATCCTTAGTGTACTATTGACTCACGATTGCGTCATACGTACGCACGCACGCACGAGGCTAGGCCGCGGTGTACAATCCTCAGAGGCAGTCCACATAAGGTAGAAAAGTAAGGTGCTCACTGTTAGCTATCCGGGTAAGTGCATAATTTACTAAAAACACCATACAGTAAGTGCATAAAAGGACACATTGCAGTACCTGAAAAAGAATACACACAATGGGCTAAAGTGCTTGAACGTTGCCGAACCTGTAAAAACATTATTGCTATGCTAAAATACAGCAAAGACATAATTATGCAAACATTTTAGTGCAATCAATTTCACATTTGCAAGCATAATAGGCTCAGATATACATTTGAGTCTCTCCTTATGGCTGCTTGACATAAAACACTGGAAGACAGTCCAAAAATCAATTGTAATCCACGTGAGGTAATTTTGTAATCCAAACAGGTAACATGTAATCCACATGGATAATATAAAATAGCAGCAAATAGAGAACCCTTTTTGCAAAGCGGGCTCACAAATAACCTGAGAAGGGGGGAAAAAGGAAAATAGGCGCACTTAGGCGCAACTGGGAAACTGGGAACTTTCTGCAGAATGGGGGGGGGGGAATCCTGACAAACCATGTTGATCTGGGTGAGAGTCAAACAGGGGGCAATAAAAACAACAAACTAAAAACAAGTGCCAACTAGCTCTCACCTGTCAGGTGCAGTCCATGTTGTGGCTCCCATAGGTCCTCCAGAGGTGTCCTTTAAATCAGCCAGTAGAAGGTTTCCTCAGATGAGGGACCTGACGTCCTCCTTGCTGGAACCGCTACTGAATGACATCTGCCAGAAGGCGGACTTGACAGGGTCCGGGTGGTGGTCACATTGGTGAGCGCTGCAGCCACTTGCGCCTTCACTTTTCCGGATACTCCTGCCGGGGCAGCAGGGGTAAGGACTTCTAGCTGCAGCGGTTGAGGCAAGATTGCACCCAGGGAAGAAGCACCAGCTCCCCTGGCTGCTGCTGACTTCATTTTCCAGGGTAGTTGGTACTGGATCACCGTGGACTGGAAAGTAAGCTGACCCAGCTGAAAGGACTGCGATGGTGGTGGTGGTGGCAATCAAGGGATCAGAGGCTGTGGCTTCTCCCTGAAACGGAGGGTGCCATCTGGTGACTCCTGTAGGCAGCCCATGCGTCCTTCACCTGGTGGTTCCTCCTGCCAAACTTCTGGTGTTGCTGATGCAGGTACCAGAGGCTTAGATAATAAGGTAACCCTGGTAGCAAAGGGGCCTTTCAGGGATGCCATGGGGGTATATTCCACCTGATCTCCCACGTATAGGCTGTGATGGGGTTGGGGCAGGTACGGCCGTTTCACTGACCTGCGGCCCACAAAGTACTCCTTGCCGTCCTCGTCGTCTGCAAGGAAGCCTCAGCCTAGCTCCATTGAAAACCATAGGACGGTTCCCTTACGCCGCTCCAGTGTAGGGTCTCCCAGCCTCGGATGGTCCAGTACTTGGATGACCCAGTCCTCCACCGCATTTTTTTAGTCCCATAGGGTCTAATGGGATTCTGCCACATGGAAGGTGTTGTTGTTCTCCTCCTGGGCGGAAGAGTGGATGCTCCAGCCGCCTCCGCCGCACCAGCCGGCACCGCGAACATCGAGTCAGGACCCGGTGGGATTCTCTTGGCCAATTGTGACACTCTGATGTCCTCTGAACTGGACAGTGGTTCGGGTAACTCGCTACCAAACACCATCCCTCCCCACTTTTGTCGCAGTTGCTTCGCCATGCTATGGTATCTTGTTCACCGCTGGCTTGAACTGCAGAGGAGGGCGGAGTAATGAGGGAGGAGTCTTCACTCCCTATACGTGCAAATAGTTGGTTCCCGGTGGGTCAGGCTGGTTTTTCCCGGCTTCTGAGGCGTGCGTATCTTCACTTTCTCGCTCTTGAAGGAGCATATCGTCATTTTCCCGCTCCTGGAGGGGGGGCGAGAAGAATGTGTACGTAGCGTACGTAGCGTTAGCATTCAAAATTTTAAGAACATTTACGAATAATACAAAGCAAATCTGAATATATCCGGATTTGCTTCGGAGTAGGAAAAATGGAGGATATGATATGAATCTACGAAGCGCCAAATAGATTTGCTCATCTCTACTTGTGTCCAGTTTGACAAATTTTTGATTGGTATATAAAGTTGGTGTATAACCCCCTCCAGCCTCCTAGGACTTGTCATTTTTGTCAGCATCCGTTTGACACTGGTTTCTACAGTTAATTTTGCTGTTCACTAAAATTCCTAAGTCCTTTTCCATGTCAGTGTTACCCAGTGTTTTACCATTTAGTATGTACTGGTGACTTGCATTATTCCTTCCTATGTGCATAACCTTACATTTGTAAGTGTTGAACCTCATCTGCCACTTCTCTGCCCAAGCCTCCAATCTATCCAGATCCATCTGTAGCAGTATACTGTCCTCTTCTGTGTTAATTACTTTACACACTTTAGTGTCATCTGCAAAAATTAATATTTTACTGTGCAAGCCTTCTACCAGATCATTAATAAATATATTGAAGAAAATAGGGCCCAGTACTGACCCCTGTGGTACCCCACTAGTGATAGTGACCCAATCTGAGTGTGTACCGTTAATAACCACCCTCTGTTTTCTATCACTGAGCCAGTTACTTACCAACATACAGACATTTTCTCCTAGTCCAAGCATTCTCATTTTATATACTAACCTTTTATGTGGTACAGGGTCAAATGCTTTGGAGAAGTCCAGATAATCAACATCCATTGATTTGCCATGGTCTTTTTACTTACCTCCTCATAGAAACTGATTAAATTAATTTTCATCCTACAGTTTGTTTTCTTTAGTGAATACAGTGGAGAAGAAGATATTTAATAGATTCACTTTCTCCTCATCACTCTCTGCAGCTCCTCTCTCATCACTCTGCAAAGAGTCAACACTTTCAGGTTTAAACGTTTTACCTTTTATATAATTGAAGAACATTTTAGGGTTCATTTTACTCAGTTTAAAAATAAGTCACTCAGTCTCTAGCTTGCCAACTTTTATATGTCTTTTTCCTTAGTTTTTCAATGCATCCTCGCTACCCTCCTGTTTTAGTGATTTAAATGCTTTCTTTTTGCCCTTGACGTTTCTATTTATTCACATATTTTTTTCTTGTTCCCCACCCTTTAATTCTCATAAACCGTGTGGCCACCGTCTGATTGCACTACCTTTTTACAGTGCAGAGATATGGACAGAAATGCCACGGAAGCACTCTGAAGTGGTTCCATTGGCTTCCGGCAAACCGGCATTGGCAATTTGCTGAATTGCGGACCCTTTCAAGTGAATGGGTCTGCATCTATGATACGGTGAGAACACAATTGGTGCCCATGCATTACAGCCCGCAATTTGCTGTCCGCAGCATGGGCAAGGCCGGCACATGGTAGTGTGCATGAGGCCTATGGTATGTACTTCTCACAATTAGAGTTTAAGATGTTTTTAAAACTATCTCATTTAACGGCTGCATTTTTTATTTTTGAGGACCTCGTCCTAGTTAATGAGGCCAATGGCCTCTCTTTGCTGATCAAATTTTGATTTTTGGAAGTTCGGTATTTTTGTTCCTCCCTCAAGAAATACTCTATTGAATGACAATTGGAAGGTTATTATTTTATGGTCACTATTTCCCAGGTGTTCTCCAACCTGCACGTCTGTTGTTCTGTCAGGTCTCTTGGTTAGTACTAAGTCCAGTATGGCCATCCCTCTAGTCGGGTCCTAAACCAGTTGGAAAAGGTAATTGTCCTTCCTTGGTTATTGCCAAGAACCTGTTTCCTTTACAAGATTCACAGATTTCAGTTTTCCAGTCTAAAACTGGGTAGTGGAAGTCCCCATAATAATGACCTTATTATCATTTGCCACCTCATCTATTTCTTTTAGTAGTATATTTTCTGTGGACTGCATTTTATTATTGTTTTTGCCCACATTTATATCTACCCACAGGGACTCCACGTGTTCATTTGCCTCACTTACATCTTCCCAAAGTGTGGGCTTTAGACAGGACTTTACATAAAGACAAACCTGTCCCCCTCTCCGTTTTTCAAGATCCTTTCTAAACAGACTGAAAACCTGTATGTTAGCTGCTCAGTACTAGCTATTATCCAGACATGTCTCAGTTATTCCCACTATGTCGTAGTCCTCCTCACACATCACTAATTCCAGTTCACCAGTTTTATTAGTCAGGCTTCTGGCATTAGTGTACATACAATTAGGAGGTTTTTGTATATTTTTTTACCCTACACCTTTCCTTCTGAACTGCTCTAGTCCTCCCTAAATTCCTCCCCCAGTTCCATTACCTTGCCCCAGGTGTCTATCTGCACTATCTTCCCCTCCTATAATGTAATTACCCTCCCACTAGTCCCTAGTTTATACATTCCTCCAACCTCCTAGCCATCTTCACCCCCAAAACAGCTGCACCTTCTCCATTGAGGTGCAGCCCCTAGCCGACAGAGAAGTCGGCCCAGTTCTCCAGGAAGCCAAACCCCTCCTTCCTTCATGAGTTCTTGAACTACTTGTCAATCTCCCTAATCTCCTTCTGCCTTTATGGTGTGGCTTCTACTTTTATATTTACACCCTTGGCGACGTGCAAATGCACATTTGGATGTGCTGACTGGCCCACAATTTTGTTTTTCTTGCAGTTTGCATTGGAGATGTGGCTGTCTCCATTTTGGCCGTGCACTCCTAACTAACCTGTCTGCCCCACAGACTGATTTTAATCAGTGAAAGCATCAAGCTGTGTCCTGCTCTCCCTGTATGCATTGGAGGCCAGTTGGCACCAGGAGAGGTGGAATATAGAGTGGGCTCAGTATTCGTGTGGAACCAGCATTTCTGAACATAGCAGAGGTCAGTGTGGCACCAAAGAGGTATCATATTGTATGGCCTCGGCATGCATGTGGAGCCTGCATTCCCTGAAACTAGTGAAGGCCATTTTGGCACCATAAGGGGTACGATATAATGTTAGCTCAGCATGCATATGGAACCTGCATCCTCTGAATATAATGGAGACTGCTATAGGACTCAGCGAATATTGTATTTAATGTTAAGTTCCCGGCTTAAAGAGATTGTGTGAGGAGTAGGTCAGGGGGACACAAAAAGACACGGACAAAGTGAGGCCCTGACACTCCTCCCAACCACTGTCCCTGCCTTTTGGGCAAACCCGGCTCCTTAACAGGCCGGCCCCAACCGAAGACTGCAATTACACTGAGGAAAGTGGAACACGAGACAAACAACAAAACAAACACAAGCAGGAAAAAACCTAAACAGGTCAGGAACTGAAGGGGTAAAAGGTAAAGGAACCAAGCAAGGAATAAACAGAGGAGAACGCTAAAGATAGGTAACAGTAACAGAAATCAGGGAATAAGGTACAGAAATTCACGGAAAAAAAATGCACTAAAACAATAGATGCAAACAATATATGGACTAAGCCCTCACTCTATAGATAAAATCTGAGACTCTTAGCCAATACATTTTTTTACAACAGTCACTGGAATACCGGATGAACACAGAGTAGCTAGCTTAGGCACAAGGCTCTATAGCAGGCACAGATGAATGGCGAGTGTGAACTAAATAGTGGCTAGAGTCCCAGCCCCAAGACGTGATAGGAGCAGGGATCCAAGACACACCCTTGAATGGACCAAAATTACTGGCAGGGACGCCTGCCAGTAAAACTAGCAAAACTAGCCAAACCTTTAACCCTATAGGAACCTAAGTGTTACAAGAGGATTTTCTGGCTTGCACTCGGGATGAGCGCCGCATAGCGTCAGGAAACGGGAACGCCCGCACCCGCCCAACATCCGCTGGAGGGCCGCAGCACCCCCGAATCCTGACAGATTGCTTTGACGTTTGGCAGATGGGCTCAAATAATTTTGTACAAAAGTATTTGCCAAGAATCTCACATTTACAACGAAGCATTAGTATTCCATATAGTGTGTATGACATTATTATGTGCTGTTGCACTTTGTTTGTCTATTACTTGAATATGCAATATTAAATGGTGCCATTAGAAAGTACAACTTGTTTCACAAGAAACAAGCCCTCATACGTCTATGTGAATGGAAAAATAAGAGTTATGGCTCTGGGAAGGCAGAGAGTGAAAACCTAAAATAAAAAATGGAAAATCACAGGGTTTCTAGGGGTTAAAGAGTTACTGGTGATTCAATTACCATTCATACTACATGTTGCATTATCATATCTTACATTGTTCAGTTACATTATATTCAAAACATTAAATGTGTGTTCATGTCTGGGTATTACAAATAAATAGATATGAAATTGTGTCAAAATAGTATTTCACTTCATGACCCTTTTAAATCTAAAAACAGAATTGAAAGAAATGATACCTTTTTATATCTATGGACTAATTCTTGAAAACAACTGAGAATAACATTTTAGTAGAACTATTCATATCCCCTTTTTCTTTATTAACTAGTCAAATAGTCAAATATGTAAAATTTATATTTTATTAATATCCCATTGTTAAATCAGATCCATGTACGTTAACATGCTAAACTAAGTCACAATTGGGCAGTTTCTTTGCTTTAACACACATACAAAAAAAAAAAAAAAAAAGAAGAAGAATTCCCGCAGCTCTTCGCAAGTTAATTGGTCTAATTAGATAGTAGGCAGGAGAAAAATAAGATGTGTCATCGGATTAGCATCTTAGCATCTGTTACCTCTCCTGGCATAAAGAGCCCTTACATTGTCCTGAATGGCACCAACCACTACAGCTCTTTAAAAAAAATTATAGAAAACCACAAGGAAAGAAAGTGACAGTTCTGCCCTTGGCGATGAAGTATGTCTGGCACTTTACAACATCTTTTCTTTTGTCTCTGCTTCATATTTGCCTAGCAGGTAAGTGAAATCACCTTATTTTTAAACATGTAAAAGAAAAGCAAAGACGCTCACAGAACAAGAAAGCTAATCCATCTTTATCGACCCAGCACATGGATGGGGATTTAGCTTTTAGAATTAAGGGGGGCTATTCTAGGGGTCAAGCTATTTTCAAATTGGGTTTATAGAAAAATGATTCTGAAGTCAGTACAAGATATGAGTGTACCAACAGAACAAAACAACAACTGTTTTTAACATTTTGATGTTGGATTTGCCTTTCAGACTGATTCTGCCATTTGCTTAGTGCTATCTCATAATAGTTTTAAACTGTTCTTAACATTTTGATGTTGGATTTGCCTTTTAGCGTGGCACATGAGGGGTTAATCATTTTCAACTGCAAAGAAATTATACACACAAAGTGTTAAGAAAAAAATGTTAATCTTTAACGTGAATTCATGCTTTGGAATTTAACACATTATAGGCTTTCTGGTCCCATATACTGGTTTGCAGACGGGCTGAAAATGGGTTATTATAAGTGTTATGTAGAAAATAGGATGATGGGTGTAATGCACTTTGACTTGCCTATGTTGTTTTATATATATATATATATATATATATATATATATATTATATATATATATATATAAAAAAACTATGAACATTAGTAAGAAGAAGCTATGAGTGACTTAAAGGTGGATAATGTACATTTCTGTATTCTGCAGTGCAAACCAATTATGCCCCCTACTTTTTTGACAATGGACCTGGAAGCAACAATGGGAACATGGCACTCTTGAGCCTTTCTGAAGACACACCAGTTGGTTAGTGCAGTGTTTTAACTGCTTTCTTATTTTGTGTTCATTGTCGTCTAAAGTGAAATCAGTTGACAATGTGTGTTACTGTGAATGTGCTGTTGTAATGTGCTTTATATCTCTCCATTGCACAGAATTTAGAACAGTAGTCTCAGGACTCCCATTCTCCCATTAGGTGAGGGTCCCAGAGCAGGAACCTACTCCAGTCCAGCATGACCAGTCCTGTAAATAAATAGTTTATATGGGAAAACATTTTAATAGCTAATATTTATAAAAACATGAAATTTTAACTTCATCCTATCAAGAAACCTCAAGCCAAATTCTGAGTGAATCATTACAAGCTAGCTCACCTGCAGCCATCACACTTTGTAGTTATAATAATTTATTTCCTCACTGTTGTAAAGTAACAGCTTAAAATGACCTTCCAGTTATGAACAAGTCTTCATAAATGAATAGCACAGGTGAATATATCTTATTAAAGAATTATGATTCCTCATGGGCTTCTCAGGTTGCTTTTTTCCATCTTCATGTTATGGACAACGGTTGTGCATCAATGTACCAACTAACCTGTTTGACTTTGTGCTAGACCTGAGGGTGTTATCCTGGTAGAACCTTGGTATTCACTCTTAAACCCCTGTACAGGAATCTGGACTTCGCTGCAGGGAAGCCTCCAGGCTGCTACCTCTAGGAATTGTCCCAGTATAGTTGGCAGCTGACACACTGGGTTAGAAAGGACCAGGCAAGGACGTAAAGGAAGAACACAAGTGAATCTAAGGCAAAACAAGGACAGAACCAGACTGTGGACAAACAGGCAGAGAATATGCAAAATCAACGAAACAGACTTCAGGACACAGTTCAGACATATCAGATACATGAGCAGAAACTAAGCAAAACAGAACAGGTACAAAACTCTAGGAAACCGTTCAGCCATAAGAGGTCCAGACACAGAAACTTGGCAAGGCAGATCAAACAACCACTAGAACTTGGAAACAGGATAGAATATAGACATACACAAAATCCATTGAAGAGACATCACAGAATCCAAACGCAGACAGAACGTGCAAAGATCCAACAGAATCAATGTTGCACAGCCAGGGACAGGACACAGAAGTCAGGAAAATCCATAGCAAGGTAACAAATCCGAAAATATACAACAATAACAAACTCATTAGTCAAACAGATGCAGCCACAAGACCGGGGAACATTAACTCACGCAGTACCAAACTGAGGAGATAGACAAGCACATTGGTACAAATTTACACCTACAAGTAGCCAACAAATGAGCGCACTGCACAATGCCACTAGTGAATTGTCATTGTAACATTTCCCTCTTATCACCTATAGCACCCATCTTCGTCTCCAGCCTCATACACAATCTGTGGAGAGAAGAGGTGGGATGAGAAGGCTGCGGTCAGCTAGTAAAGGCAGATTTACACAGGGCAATGGTCAGGTTGGAAAAAAGATTTAGTACAGATTCCCAATAACTGTCCCATGTAAAGTTGTTGAAGATCACCTGATGAATGAGCAAAAGCTCATTCATGGGGTGAATTCACTGTTTAGCCTGGGTTCACATCTGAATTTGAACTCCGGCACTGTAATCCGGTCACTGTATCCAGTGTATATTTCAGCTTTCAGCTGAAAGTCGGCATAAATGGCGGAAAGCGGACGGATTACCACCGGATCCCATTACAGTGAATGGGGATCTGGGGCTGCACTGTGGTATCCGGCTATGCCGATTACGGTGATCTCTAGCAGTCTGTTCCTCCATGGGAATAGACTGCTGGAGTTCACAGTGTAGATGTGAACCCAGCCTTATGTGGACACCTCAATTTTCATTTATGGGCAGCAATTTCTTCCCAGTGATTGCCTGCTCAGTCAGCACGTGTAAATGCACCTGAACAGCTTTAATCTACTAGAAGTGTAGCAGAGCTAAGAAATTGCAGTTTCTGTGTCTCACATCCTGCAGCCTCTTCCTCCCCCTCCTCTCTCTACAGACTTCAATGTTAAAGACTTGAAGTTGCAAAGAAGCCTGATAAAAGAAGATAGAAGCCTTTTTCTTTAATACAATATAACATGCAATATTCATTTAGAGAAAACATTATTTTATAGTTGGAGGTATGCTTCAATAAAAGTCAGGCATGACAATATTGAAAGCAATTTACTAGTCATGTCCAAAATGTATTCAATATGAACTAAGACTTAGTCTAAAGACATAACACAGTGTCCGGTGCTGAGTATTAAATTAATGGATGATAAACTTTTGTGGTATTAAAAATTTTCTAAAGTGGTGAGAAAAGGGGAGTGGTTTAGTGGGATGGGCAGAGCCTCCTCGCTTGCTGAATTTATAAACTGGAGTCAGTTATAGCTCAAGTCTTCTTCAGCTCCTAACTGGTGTAGATTTGAGCTTCTGGTGTACAGAGGGCTAGAGATGGTTCTAAATTTCTCTCTCTTAATAAATTAAGCACATCTCACTCCAACACACAGGAAAGCAAGGAAATATAGGAATATAGGAAATATCAGTCTTTACTTACATTAATCTCCCCCATTGACACATCTTAAGCCACATCCCCTTTCCATCAAGCCACACCCCTTTCCTTTTAGAACACACCACTTGTCAGACAATACATGGGAATGAAAGCTTGTACTTGTTACTTGATTTTGTTTTGTTGCAAATGCTGGCAAAATGATGGCACATTTTGATTAATAAATCTCCATCACAAAGCCTCCAGTTTTGGTGTATAAGCAAACACTTTTTTTTAAAGCTTTAAGTGACATAACACATGCAGATGCCAATAGTGATATAATTTCCTAATTTGTCACTTATTGGTTTAGCTTCTAAAAATTAGATAGCAATATTATTTTTTAAGCAATGCTAATTTTATTTTATTTTTTTAAAGTAACAGTCTAGAAAACACTGATACATTGAGCAATATCAGTTGCAGAGCTTAAAGAGTGGTGAATACCTTCTTACTTGGGTGTTACTATTGAGCCCTGCACTAGGATATGACACTATTTTGCGGTGCTTTACAGTTTTCCTAATATGATCTATTATTATATTGAAGTTTGTGAATTGTTTCAATGCGTACTACATAATAGATACTTATTATACAAACAGATACTGTTTTGTAGATGCATCATAGCTAGTGTTGAGAGAATTTCAGAGAAAATTCAATTAATCAGAAAGCTGAATTTTCTCATGCTTCGTTGTAGCAAATTGATTTTCCCTGAACTGCAGCTAAAAAAACAACAACATAAATACCTCATCCATTTGCTTGCGATGGGCCAGCCGCCATCTTGATTGAAAATCTTGCACAAAATCCGTCATCAAGGAAAGATCTTCAATCAAGATGGCGGCAGACGGCCTGTCGTGAGCAAAGTGATGAGGTAAGTATGATTTAATTTATTTATTTTATTTTTCATTTTACACTGCGTTATTACTGTCAGACTCCGAGATCATCTATAAATGCGGCATCTGAGCAGTACTGTACATTGACTGGGCCGATCCCTGTGATTGCACTACTTACAAACAAATTAGCTTTGTGATGAAAGCCAATTTTTTTGAAAAATTCGGAGAAACAGCTCAATCGAATTTTTTTAAGAATCGAATACTTTGTTATCTATGTTTGGATATACCAATGATTAGTAATCATAACATATTTGAAAATTGTTACCTCTATTTATTTGCAATGGTAGAATATCATGGATTTAGGAAATTTAGGATTTGTTGTGGTTTTTATACTTATTTTTATAACTGAAATTCAAAACTGTCTGATTATGCAATAAATTTCCTTTAGAAGATAAATTTGACAGTTGGAGTTGTACTGTCAAACATATTGGTTGTTGTTAGAGATGAGCGAACATGCTCGTCCGAGCTTGGTGCTTGTTCGAGCATTAGGGTATTCGTACGTGCTCGATACTCGGACGAGCATATCGCGATACTCGAGGAAATGGCATCTTCCTCATCCTGCATGTTAGGCGCCTTTTTCTCAGCCAATCAACATGCAGGAGAGTCTTTGGTACCTCCTAGCATCACGTGGAACCCCTACAAGTCGATAACAGGGATTGGCTGATTGGCTGGCCAGATCAGATGACCTGGGAATATAAGAATCTGGTCCCGCGCTGCTCGCCTCAGACGCCGCCTGGATGAGATTAGGGATAGAGCTGCTGTCTGTCAGGGAGAGTGTTAGGGCCTCAATTTAGATTTTGGTTAGGCAGGAATCATCCTCAAAGAACCCAACAGCCCTTTTAAGGGCTACAAGCACTTTTTTTTTGGTCTCCTCCTGGCTGCTGGCTGGGACTTGTAGTGCAGCTACCGCCATCTTGGCTGTACACTGTGCACAGCGACTGGTGGCAGAAAGGGGACAGCACATGGTCCACACAGACCCCAAAGAAATTGCCCAAAGTCCTCTCAGTACTCATTTTTGCCACTGCTGTACCTTGGCTTGCTGGGATCTGTAGTGCAGTCTAGGGAATACGTTTTTTCTGTCAGTTATATATACTACAGTGCAGTGAACAATTCTGTAGTGTGCTGTACAGTAGCCGCATTCTAAATAGTACGTTTTTTCTCTGTTATATATACTACAGTGCAGTGAACAATTCTGTAGTGTGCTGTACATTAGCCGCAGTCTAAAGAGTACGTTTTTTCTCTCAGTTATATATACTACAGTGCAGTGAAAAATTATGTAGTGTGCGGTACAGTAGCCACAGTCTAAAGACTACGTTCTTTCTCTCAGTTATATATACTACAGTGCAGTGAAAAATTCTGTTGTGTGTGGTACAGTAGCCTCAGTCTAGAAAATAAGTTTTTTCTCTGTTATATATATTACAGTGCAGTGAAAAATTCTGTTGTTTGCGGTACAGTAGCCGCAGTCTAAAGACTATGTTTTTTCTCTGAGTTATATATACTACAGTCCAGTGAAAAATTGAGTGGTGTGCAGTACAATAGCCACAGTCTAAAGACTACGTTTTTTCTCTCAGTTATATATACTACAGTGCAGTGAAATATTCTGTCGTGTGCGGTACAGTAGCCGCAGTCTAGAAAATACATTTTTTCTCTCATTTATATATACTACAGTCCAGTGAAAAATTGAGTGGTGTGCGGTACAATAGCCGCAATCTAAAGACTACGTTTTTTCTCTCAGTTATATATACTACAGTGCAGTGAACAATTCTGTCGTGTGCAGTACAGTAGCCGGAGTCTAGAAAATATGTTTTTTCTCTCAGTTATATATACTACAGTGCAGTGAAAAATTCTGTCGTGTGCAGTACAGTAGCCAGAGTCTAAAGACTATGTTTTTTCTCTCAGTTATATATACTACAGTGCAGTGAAAAATTCTGTAATGTGCGGTACAGTAGCCACAGTCTAAAGACTACGTTTTTTCTCTTAGTTATATATACTACAGTGCAGTGAAAAATTCTGTCTTGTGCGGTACAGTAGCCACAGTCTAGAAAATACGTTTTTTCTGTCAGTTATATATACTACAGTCCAGTGAAAAATTGAGTGGTATGCGGTACAATAGCCGCAGTCTAAAGACTAGGTTTTTTCTCTCAGTTATATATACTACAGTCCAGTGAACAATTATGTGGTGTGTGGCACAGTAGCTGCAGTCTAAAGAGTACGTTTTATCTTTCAGTTATATATACTACAGTCCAGTGAACAATTATGTGGTGTGCGGCACAGTAGCCGCAGTCTAGTGGTGACACCAACAAGTGACCAAGTTAGTTGAGGTAGCAGGTGAGCCACCCAAACATGTAGCCTGACACAGCATGGCGGTGACACCCCCAATTGACCAAGTTAGTTGAGGTAGCTGGTGAACCACCCAAAAATTTACCCTGACACAGCATGGCGGTGAACCCAGAGTGACCAAGTTAGACTGAGGTAGCAGGTGAAGCACATAAAAATTTACCCTGACACAGCATGGCGGTGACACCACCAATGCCTTGGTCAGACTGAGATTGCATTCAAATGGCGGTGAGACTCCCAAAAATTTGTTTTGTAGTGTCTGAAGTTGACCCTCCAGAAAAATTGTTTTTGAGTGTCTGTAGTTGACCCTCCTGAAAAATTGTTTTTGAGTGTCTGTAGTTGACGCTCCTAAAAAATTGATTGGAGAGAAGGCCTGTAGGTGGCCCTCCGTAAACATTGTTTGGAAAGAGCGCAAGTTGGCCCTCTGAAAAATTGCCTGTTGGCAATTAATAAGCATCAGCCAGTCAGCGCTGACAGTTGACATGCGTGTACGCTTATCAGTGATGATGCCACCAGCTGCACTGAAGACCTGCTCTGACAACACGCTAGCGGCAGGGCAGGCCAGCACCTCCAAGGCGTACAGTGCCAGTTCAGGCCACGTGTCCAGCTTTGCAACCCAGTAGTTGTATGGAGCAGAGTGATCACGCAGGACATTGGTATGGTCAGCTAGGTACTCCCTCCCTATCTTTCTGAACAGCACCCCCCTACTCTGCCTAGACTGGGGACGGGTGACATAGTCTTGCTGGGGTGACATAAAACTGGCAAAGGCCTTGGAGAGTGTTCCCCTGCCAGTGCTTGACAAGCTGCCTGCTCCCCTCCTCTCCCCCGCTAGTTGGCCCACAGAACTATGTCCTCTGCCGCTAGTGGTGTCAGATGGGAAGGATAGTTTTAGCTTGTGCACCAGGGCCTGTTGATATTGATTCACTCTCATACTACTTTCCTCTACAGGAATGAGAGTGGAAAAGTTCTGCTTGTACCGGGGGTCCAGGAGGGTGAACACCCAGTAATCGGTGTTGTCAAAAATGCGAGGGTCACGGGAAAGGCAGCCTAAGATGAAGTCAGCCATGTGTGCCAGAGTCCCAACACGCAAGAATTCCCTCTCCTCAATAGGTTGACTCTCTATTTCCTCCTCCTCCAACTCCTCCTCTTCATCCCATACGCGCTCAACAGATAAGAAGGAATGAGCATTGGTACCCTCTTCAGTCTCGCCAACATTCTCCTCCTCTTCCTCCTCATCCTCCTCCTCCCCCTCCTCCAATACGAGCTGAGAAACAGACCTGAGGGTGCTCTGGCTATCAAGCAACGTATCTTCTTCCCCCATCTCCTGTGACAAGCGCAAAGCCTTTGACTTCATGCTGAGCAGTGAGTTTTTCAGCAGACAAAGCAGCGGGATGGTGACGCTGATAATGGCGTCATCGCCGCTGACCATCTGTGTTGACTCCTCAAAGTTGCTTAACACCTGACAGATATCAGACATCCACGTCCACTCCTCATTGTAGACTTGAGGAAGCTGACTAACCTGACTACCAGTTCTCGTGGAAGTTGTCATCTGGCAGTCTACAATCGCTCTGCGCTGCTGGTAAACCCTGGCTAACATGTGTAATATGGAATTTCATCACGTAGGCACGTCGCACAACAGTCGGTGAGCTGGCAGTTGTAAGCGCCGTTGCACTACCCTGAGAGTGGCAGCATCTGTGATTGACTTGCGGAAATGCGCACAGATGCGTCGCACCTTGGTAAGCAAATCAGACAAATTGGGGTAGGTCTTGAGGAACCGCTGAACCACAAGATTGAATTCGTGGGCCAGGCATGGCACATGTGTGAGTCTGCCAAGTTGCAGAGCCGCCACCAGGTTACGCCCGTTGTCACACACAACCATGCCTGGTTTGAGGTTCAGTGGTGCCAGCCAAAGATCGGTTTGTGCCATGATGCCCTGTAACAGCTCTTGGGCGGTGTGCCTCTTGTCACCTAAGCTCAGCAGTTTCAGCACCGCCTGTTGGCGCTTACCCACGGCAGTGCTGCTGCACCTAGAGCTATCGACTGAAGGTGCCGTGCTTACGAATGGTAATTGAGAGTAGGAGAAGGAGGAGGAGGGGTTGGAGGAAGAGGCATAATAAGTCTGAGAAACTGAGAAACGTGACCGAGGTAGGCCATCCTCGGTGTGGGCAGTACATGAGCGGCCCCAGGGTCAGACTCGGTCCCAGCCTCCACCAAGTTAACCCAATGTGCCGTCAGGGAGATATAGTGTCCCTTCCCGCCAGCACTTGCCCACGTGTCTGTGGTTAGGTGGACCTTCTCAGTAACCGCGTTGGTCAGGGCACGGATGATGTTCTCTGACACGTGCTGGAGTAGGGCTGGGAAGGCACATCGGGAAAAATAGTGGCAGCTGGGGACCAAGTACTGAGGGACAGCCACCGCCATCAGGTTGCGGAAAGCCTCAATCTCTACCAGTCTATAGCGCAGCATCTCCAGGCTCAACAGTTTTTGAGATGTGGACTTTTAGGGCTTGTGCATGTGGGTGGGTGGAATTGTATTTGCGCTTGCGCCCCAATGTCTTATGCAAAGACAGCTGAATGCTGCGCTGGGACACATTGGTGGAGGATCGTGGAGGTGAAGGGGTGGTTGTAGGGCGGGAGGCGCTCGTGCCGGGGTCCTGGGCTTGAGGTTGATTCGCAGAGCCAGCATGTGACACAGGGGAAGGAGCAGTGGTGTGACCCGCAGGAGGTGAACGGTCTTGGTTCCATTGAGTCAGGTGTTTAGCACTCATATGCCTGCGTATGATGGTAGTGGTTAGGCTTGTAGTGGTGGCTCCCCTGCTGATCCTGGTGTGGCACAGGTTACACACCACAGTCCGTCGGTCATCCTCACTTTATTTAAAGAACCTCCAGACTTGCGAACATCTAGGCCTCGGCACGGGAGCTTCACTCCGTGAAACAGTTGCTGATCTACTTGCTCTGGCCCTGCTTCTCCCTCTGGCCACCCCACTGCCTGTTCCAACCTGTTCTGGTGCTGCACTTGCCTCCCCCTCAGAAGCACTGTCATGACTAGGCTTACCAACCCAGCTCGGGTCAGTCACCTCATCATCCACCATCTCTTCCTCTGATTCCTCACTCTGCTCCCCCCTTGGACTTACTGCCCTGACAACAACGTCACTGTCTGACAACCATGTCTTATCATCATCATCTTCCGACACCTCTTTACACACTACTTGCACTAAGTCCACACTCTCATCACCCACAGACTGTAAAAATTCTAAATTTTGGGCATCGGGACAGAGCAACTGAAAAGAGTTCCTGGGAGTATGCGGATCAGATTCCATATTTTCCATGAGGGGGCAGGCTGGTGGGAAGGAGGTTGAGCTGGAGGAGCCAGAGGTCTACTCCCTTGGCTAGCGTGGGTGGACTGCGTGGAAGACTGGCTGGTGGATAAATTACTGGACACACTATCCGCTATCCACGTCATCACCTGTTCGCACTGTTGTGGTTACAATAGTGCTTTACCACACAACCATGCCTGGTTTGAGGTTCAGCGGCGCCAGCCAAAGATCGGTCTGTGCCGGGATGCCCTGTAACAGCTCTTGGGTGGTGTGCCTCTTGTCACCTAAGCTCAGCAGTTTCAGCACCGCCTGTTGGCGCTTACCCACGGCAGTGCTGCTGTGCCTAGAGCTACCGACTCCGTGTCCCTGTAAGTTGCGAGATGAAACTAGGGAAAGAACCTCTGCGGCGTTCCACTGCTCCCTCATCAGCAGGTACTGTGTCACCATGCCCAGGACCACGGCCTCTGCCCCCCTACATCACTTGGACGCCCACGTCCTCGACCTTTACCCCTGAGGTTCAACATTTTGTGTATTCAGTAAACTGTAGAATTAATATCTGAGGCCAAAACCGTTTTCAGTAGACTGTAGAATTACTGAGGCTAAAAACGTATTATCTAGACTGCGGCTAGTGTACTGCACAGCACACAATTTTTCACTGGACTGTAGTATATATAATTAAAAAAAAAACGTATTCTCTAGACTGCGGCTAGTGTACCGCAAATCACACATTTTTTACTGGACTGTATTAAATGTATCTGAGAGAAAAAACATATTCTCTAGACTGCTGCTAGTGTACCGCACAACACAGAATTTTTCACTGGACTGTATTAAATGGATCTGAGAGAAAAAATGTATTCTCTAGACTGTGGCTAGTGTACCGCACAACACACAATTTTTCTCTGGACTGTATTAAATGGATCTGAGAGAAAAAACGTATTCTCTAGACTGCAGCTAGTGTACCGCACAACACACAATTTTTCACTGGACTGTATTAAATGGATCTGAGAGAAAAAACGTATTCTCTAGACTGCGGCTAGTGTACCGCACAACACACAATCTTTCACTGGACTGTAGTATATATAAGTGAGAGAAAAAATTTATTTTCTAGACTGCGGCTACTGTACCACACACCACAGAATTGTTCCCTGGACTGTAGTCTCTGCCATGCTGTGTCAGGCTAAATTTTTGGGTGGTTCAGCTGCAATCTTAGTCTAACCAAGCCACTCTGGGGTTCACCGCCATGCTGTAAACTGCAATCTCAGTATTAACAAGTCATCCTGGGGTTCACCCCCATGCTGTAAACTGCCATCTCAGTCAAACTTTGTAATTTAGGGGTTCACCACCAAGGTGTGCTAGACTACAATTTTAGCGGGTTCACCTGCAATCTCAGTCACAGACTATCATTCAGGGATGCACCACCATGCTTTTTTAAACCATTTGTTTCTGAGGGTCACCTCCAGGGTCTCACCCACGATTTTTTGGAGGCTCACCACTACACTGTCGGCAAAAATTGTCTTGAGGGTCACCGGCGGCCTCTCCCCCATAACTTCAAGGAGGGTTACTACCAGGCCCTGGCATACAAACATTGTCTTGAGGGGCACTAAAAGGCTCTGCACCCACCCACATGTGGAGACTAATAGGTGGGTGCAGTGTGCGTCTTAGCCCGTCTGGAATTAGGAAAGCTGGGCACTGTGCTTGGAGGTCTTTGTGTCTGCCATGGACAGGGTAGGTGGGTGGTGGGTGCGTGTTTGCCCGTCTGGGATGAGGAGAGCTGGGCACTGTGCTGGGAGAACTTTGTGTACGCTGTGGACTACTGGGTAGGTGCGGGGAGGGAGACGCTTATGCCTGCGTCCTGGGGTTGGGGATAGGACAGCAGTGCCAGCATGGGCAGTGGTGTCACCCGCAGGCGGTGATGGACCTTCGTTGCACCTAGTTGGGTGCTTTACTAACATGTGATGGGCATGTGCCTTACCCATCTTGGTCTGGGTCAGCACAATTGTCTTGAGGGTCACCACCAGGCTGTTGCCCAGAATGTGGCGTAATGGTACAATTAGGCAGCCTCAGAGGCATCCATGCATGCTGCCCCTGCTGTTTCCTGTCCATTTCCGTGGTGTTTCCATCATTTTCTGAGGTTTCCAGGTTTTCACGCAACCTTCCCTAGGCAGAGCCTTGGTCCCCTGCAAAAAATGCTCGAGTCTCCCATTGACTTCAATGGGGTTCGTTATTCGAAACGAGCACCCAAGCATCGGGGAAAATTCGACTCGAATAACGAGCACCTGCGCATTTTAGTGCTCGCTCATCTCTAGTTGTTGTCCATCTTTCCCAGAAACAAGATCAAATATTTGAATATTTAATGTTTGAATATAAAAAAAAGCAAAAATGCCAGATTTTATTTACAGGTGATTCCTGTGTGAATGTGTTATACCTGCAGCGCAACACTAAATATAGCATAAGTAATCTCAGAAGATGTTAATAAATTCATAAACACGTGCTGACAGCTATCAGAGATAATGTTTGCACCTCTGGCTTGAAATGAAATTAGATGTGTTGATACTAGAGATGAGTGAATTACATATTTTGAAATTCGTTCACGCTTCGTTTACTGGTAAAAGGTGAATTGTGTTATGAATTGTGTTACGGACCATAACGCAATTCTATGACGGAATGCATAATGGAATGCCTTTATCCGTCATGATAGAAGTCTATGGTCTGCAAAACGGATCTGTCCCGTTTCCGTTATGCAGGGGAGTCCTCTCCTGCATAACAGAAATGGGACGGATCCGTTATGCAGCCCATAGACTTCTATTATGATGGAATGAATAATGGAATGCCTTTAGAGGCATTTCGTCATAGAATTGCATTATGGTCCGTGGTAACGGAATCCATAACGCAATTCACCTTTTACCAGTAAACAAACTGCAAATGAATTTCACAACAGGAAATTCACTCATCTCTACTTGATACCATTAACGGTTTACACTGTGAGATGGTCACCTTTTCTTTTCTTTTTTTTTTTTTTTTAAATGCATTGATTCAGTTCAAGATTTTATTCTATATATATGTGGCAAACTATATATGTTCACATTTTCATGTATGCTGTGCAGTTATGTATGGCTGGGACTAAGGGAAGGGGACAGAGGGTGAGAGATGAGTAGAAGGAGAGTGGTCTGAGATGACACCCATGTGCAGCAGTAAACAAGCAGCTTAGCGGTGAGAGCTGCTTGTTGGGTGGCTTAAGGAGAAAGCAATGCCTGCACGATAAAGCCTGAGTTCTTTTGTCTGTGAAGAACATGGTCTTAAGGTCGCCATACAAGTTCAATAGCTGTTGCGATCATTCAGCCAAAAGGAATCTCTCCGGATTCCCCCTTACACATACAGTACATGTAACCAGAAACTTCTGGGGAGGTCTTATCTCCTGGGAGAGCAAAAGGGCCAGCAAAAATATTCACTTTGCCCAATCCTTCCCTCCCCTGATAACATCTGTTGGGGGAGTCAGGAGCTCCCAATACACATCAGACTGTTGGCCAAACTTGCCTTTCTTGATGGGTTCGGCACTAAAGGCCCTTTTAGACGGGCCGATTATTCTCCCTGCCCGAGCGCCGATCAGCGATATCGGCGCTCGGGCAGGGAGCCTTTACACGGCCCGACGAATCGAGCGCCGGGCCGCACGAGTGATCGCTGTATCGCTCGTGCGGCCGGGAAGCTCCATACTGTCAGGCGCACATCGCCTGTTTACACAGGGCGATGTGCGCCCGACAGATTGGATCTTTTGGTTTCTACAAAAGATCCAATCAGCCGACGAACGAGCGTTTTGCTCGTTCGTCGGCTGATTAGGGCCACTTTTACACGGGCCGATTATCGGCACTAGCGTTCCTAGGAACGATTTTTCGGCCGATAATCGGCCCGTGTAAAAGGACCTTAATGTGCATGAGTATAGGGCCTTTAGACCTGGACTACACTGTTACTGTTTCTAGTGCTAGTGATTGATTTTTAACTGGCTGCAGTCCAAAGGAAATCAAAAGGTTGTTGGCAATCTTGTGCACTGCAGTTGTCACTGAAGAGTTAAACTCCATCAGTAGCACTACAGGAAGTCGCATTGTAGCCAAGGCCTTATTATCAGCTACTATGCATATACACAGTCGAGTCACATTATTATGGCCACCAGCTGATATCCAGCAGCTAGATGTCCTGGAAGTGACCTAATAAGGTCCATGTGTTGTTGCCTTCATCCAGAACGTCAAGTGGTCAATATAGTAAAAAAAAATCTTCTCATGCTACATGGTGATGATCAGCTACACAATTTTGTATTCCCTGGAGTTTCGCCAGGAATTTTGTGGTGAAAAGAGCAACTACATTGGGCAACTTGATTTTTCCTAATCTGTATAATACACAAATACTGGGGGGAGATGAAGCATCTACTTAGCTGAGGATGACAGGTTTCCACAAATGTGGAAAACTCTGATGTAACACCTGTAAATATGTTGTGACTGCTAGAGACATATCAGCCTGTTCCACTAATGAAAGATTTCCGATTAACACTTTTTTGACTTGTGGTTCTGATCATATTATTTATGTTATAAAATGTGAAATATGTAATAAACAATGTGTAGGCTCAACCATCTGCTCTCTCTGCAAAAGTATTTCAGAACATATTAACGATGCTTTAGGTATGGGAACCAGGAATAAATCAGCTATTTCATGCTACTTTAGGGATCAACATAATGGAGATTAGTTCTCCTTGCAAGCATGTACATGTGAATGAGTGTCTAAACCGAGAGAATTCCACTGGATCCCCAAATTAGACACTCAGTCACCTGATGGATTTAATTTATGATATGACATATTGTATTTTTACTAAATGTATACTAGAATACATCACACAAAATCCAGGATCATAAGGGGTTAATAATCAGGTGTTACCAGCATTCAAGGTAGTAGGAGAAATTATTTGGAGGTGTGTCTCCTCTTTTAAAATATGAAACTTATTATCGGTCTTACTATGTCATGAGTAAGAACGCGCTGTAGTCATCTGAAACGCGAAGACTGTATCTACCTTGCCATGCTTTTAATGGATTAAAATAAAAGTTGAAATTTTACACATGAAGTGCCGATTTTGGAAACTTTCTTTAGAATGTTTTCATGGCATTTTCTGGGGCCACTCAACCAATTTGGGTATGAAGCCATCCTTGCAGTTTACACCCATACATACTGCGACAAATGGGACCCAGCAAGACAATGTGACATGTCACATGGCTACAAATGTCTGAGATTGGTCGGAAAAGCATGACTAATCCTTCCAAGTACTACCCTGGACCCTAATTTCCCAGACTTGAACCCTATTGAGAATCTGTGGGATCAACACAATCATTGTGTTCACTCGTTGGATACTCCCCCACGCACTTTCCATCAGCTGAGGGGTACACTGCAAGCAGCATGTGGGATATTTGTGCAGATAGCCTATAGCACACCTTATATACCCACCAAGGCAGCTCACGACACTCGACTTTCTTTTAGTAGCTATGCACTGCTAACGTTGAAAGTAGGAAGTGCCCATAATAATGTGATTCAACTGTGTAAGTGAAAACAAGCAACCACCTGCTATCTGCGTGTCATAGGATATGATAATCCCTTATGAGTGCTTATATTGCAATGTCTGCTAGAGACTCTGACGCAGATCTGGTGTTGTGTAAAAGCTTTTGCACCTGTTTTAAGGGGTACCCAGGCATAAAAACCTTGACCTTAAGCTATTCTGTACAAAGTAAAACTACCTTTCAGTAGTTTCCCACATAACAACTCACCACTTACTGGCCCAAAATATGATTGATGGTGGTTATAGTTCGCTGCCTAGGGTTGGGACTTGTCCTTAAGCTTCCTCTTGCTGGTTAGGCATGCTCAGTTTGAGCACAAGGAGATACAGAAGGCTTTATCTGGGAACTAGTGTAAGATGCTCAGCAATGAGGGAGCCCAATATTAGATACAGTGCCTTGCGAAAGTATTTGGCCCCCTGGAACTTTTTAACCTTTTGGCATATTTCAGGCTTCAAACAAAAAAAGATGTAACATTTTAAATTTTTGGTGAAGAATCAACAAGTGGGTCACAATTGTAAAATGGAACGAAATTTATTGGATCATTTAAATTTTTTTTGTAATAATAAAACTGAAAAGTGGGGCGTGCAAAATTATTCAGCCCCCTTGCATTAATACTTTACTGCGCCACCTTTTGCTGCGATTACAGCTGCAAGTCGCTTGGGGTATGTCTCTATCAGTTTTGCACATCTAGAGACAGAAATTCTTGCCCATTCTTCCTTGCAAAACAGCTTGAGCACTTTGAGGTTGGATGGAGAGCGTTTGTGAACAGCAGTTTTCAGCTCTTTCCACATATTCTCAATTGGATTCAGGTCTGGACTTTGACTTGGCCATTCTAAGACTTGGATACGTTTATTTTTGAACCATTCCATTGTAGATTTTGCTTTATGTTTGGGATCATTGTCTTGTTGGAAGATAAATCTCCGTCCTAGTCTCAGGTCTTTTGCAGACTCCAACAGGTTTTCATCCATAATGGTCCTGTATTTGGCTCCATCCATCTTCCCATCAATTTTAACCATCTTCCCTGTCCCTGCTGATGGAAAGCAGGCCCCAACCATGTGTTGCTTTTACGCCAAACATATCGTTTTGCATTGTTTCCAAAAAGTTTGATTTTGGTTTCATCTGACCAGAGCACCTTCTTCCACATCTTTGGTGTGTCTCCCAGGTGGCTTTTGGCAAACTGTAAACAAGACTTTTTATGGATATCTTTGAGAAATGGCTTTCTTCCTGCCACTCTTCCATAAAGGCCAGATTTGTGAAGTGTTCGACTTATTGTTGTCCTATGGACAGACTCTCCCACCTCAGCTGTAGATCTCTGCAGTTCATCCAGAGTGATCATGGGCCTCTAGGCTGCATCTCTGATCAGTCTTCTCCTTGTTTGAGATAAAAGTTTAGCGGGACGGCTTGCACAGTGCTCCTTAGGATGTTTAAAGCTTGGGAAATCTTTTGGTATCCAAATTCGGCTTTAAACTTCTCCACAACAGTATCATGGACCTGCCTGGTGTGTTCCTTGGTCTTCATGATGCTCTCTGTGCTTTAAACAGAACCCTGAGACTATCACAGAGCAGGTGCATTTATACGGAGACTTGATTACACACAGGTGAATTCTATTTATCTTCATCAGTCATTTAGGACAACATTGGATCATTCAGAGATCCTCATTGAATATCTGAAGTGAGTTTTCTGAACTGAAAGTAAATGGGCCGAATAATTTTGCACACCCCACTTTTCAGTTTTATTATTACAAAAAAAGTTTAAATGATCCAATCAATTCCTTTCCACTTCACAATTGTGACCCACTTGTTGTTGATTCTTCAGCAAAAATTTAAAATGTTATATCTTTTTGTTTGAAGCCTGAAATGTGGCAAAAGGTTGAAAAGTTCCAGGGGGCCGAATACTTTTGCAAGGCACTGTATATGATAGGAACCAGCAGACAGGAGAATACAGAAGGAGGAGAATAGCCTGGAATAAATGTCAGCTATGCAGGAAGCTACCCACATGGGCAGCTGCTGAAGAAAGCCCATTTTTGCTGCACCAAGGAGGAGAAGCACATAAGGGTCAACAAAAAAAGGATCTATAAAGGTTTAGGGTATAGTATTAGTGTTGTACTGTTTCAATGTGTGTAATGATTTGCTGCTTTCAAGTTTCTCATCTACAGCCCACAATTGCAAGTCAAATTCATTTTATAGATTTTAAAAAATAAGTATATTTGCCACTTACAGTACAGACCAAAAGTTTGGACATACCTTCTCATTCAAAATGTTTTCTGTATTTTCATGACTATGAAAATTGTAGATTCACACTGAAGGCATCAAAACTATGAATTAACACATGTGGAATTATATACTTAACAAAAAAGTGTAAAACAACTGTAAATATGTCTTATATTCTAGGTTCTTCAAAGTAGCCACCTTTTGCTTTGATTACTGCTTTGCACACTCTTGGCATTCTCTTGATGAGCTTCAAGAGGCAGTCACCTGAAATGGTTTTCACTTCACAGGTGTGCCCTGTCAGGTTTAATAAGTGGGATTTCTTGCCTTATAAATGGGGTTGGGACCATGAGTTGTGTTGGGCAGAAGTCAGGTGGATACACAGCTGATAGTCCTACTGAATAGACTGTTAGAATTTGTATTATGGCAAGAAAAAAGCAGCTAAGTAAAGAAAAACGAGTGGCCTTCATTACTTTAAGAAATGAAGGTCAGTCAGTCCGAAAAATTGGGAAAACTTTGAAAATGTCCCCAAGTGCAGTCGCAAAAACCATCAAGCGCTACAAAGAAACTGGCTCACATGAGAACCGCCCCAGGAAAGGAGGACCAAGAGTCACCTCTGCTGCGGAGGATAAGTTCATCCGAGTCACCAGTCTCAGAAATGGGAGGTTAACAGCAGCTCGGATTAGAGACCAGGTCAATGCCACACAGAGTTCTAGCAGCAGACACATCTCTACAACAACTGTTAAGTCCCCAAGTGCAGCAGGCCTTCACGGTAAAATAGCTGCTAGGAAACCACTGCTAAGGACAGGCAACAAGCAGAAGAGACTTGTTTGGGCTAAAGAACACAAGGAATGGACATTAGACCAGTGGAAATCTGTGCTTTGGTCTGATGAGTCCAAATTTGAGATCTTTGGTTCCAACCACCACTCTACATGCCTGGTTCCCACCGTGAAGCATGGAGGAGGAAGTGTGATGGTGTGGGGGTGCTTTGCTGGTGACACTGTTGGGGATTTATTCAAAATTGAAGGCATATTGAACCAGCATGGCTACCACAGCATCTTGCAGCGGCATGCTATTCCATCCGGTTTGCGTTTAGTTGGACCATCATTTATTTATCAACAGGACAATGACCCCAAACAAACCTCCAGGCTGTGTAAGGGCTATTTCACCAAGAAGGAGAGTGATGGGGTGCTACGCCAGATGACCTGACCTCCACAGTCACCAGACCTGAACCCAATCGAGATGGTTTGGTGTGAGCTGGACCGCAGAGTGAAGGAAAAAGGGCCAACAAGTGCTAAGCATCTCTGGAAACTCCTTCAAGACTGTTGGAATACCATTTCAGGTGACTACCTCTTGAAGCTCATCAAGAGAATGCCAAGAGTGTGCAAAGCAGTAATCAAAGCAAAAGTTGGCTACTTTGAAGAACCTAGAATATAAGACATATTTTGAGTTGTTTCACACTTTTTTGTTAAGTATATAATTCCACATGTGTTAATTCATAGTTTTGATGCCTTCAGTGTGAATCTACAATTTTCATAGTCATGAAAATACAGAAAACTCTTTGAATGAGAAGGTGTGTCCAAACTTTTGGTCTGTACTGTACATGGTATTTAATGATACAATGAGGAGTTAAAACATATGCTTACACAGTGTGGTACCACTTTGTGGTCAACGTATGCAGTAACGTGCATGTGCATCTACTGATTGGAGTGCTGCTGGTTACACATGCTGAATTACTCTTTACACAGCCAGATATCTTGACTGCAATCCTCTACAGTATCCATTTAATGTATGCTGGACTATAGTACTGGAGTTTACTATGCTTTTGAATCCTTTTCCCAACCTATATGTTAAACATGTGGTAAAAAGCATGATGTGAACACAGCCTAAAACAAACTTGTAACCCTGAGTCCAGGGGCGTCGCCAGGTCAAAACATTCGGGACTTGAGCCCCGGATGTTTTGACCAGGGCCCCGAATGTTATGGCTGGTAGTCAGGCTACTGGCTTTGAAGGGGTGGCATCGGTCACAGGCAGCGCCGATGCCGCCACTTCAAAGCCAGTAGCGCTGTAGTATGCAGGAGGTGGGGAGTGCTGTAGTTACCCCTCCTCCGGCTCATAGGTCCCGCGCTGCTGTGTCCTGGCTGCCTTCAGCGTCAGGACGTACAGAGCGCACTCTGACCTGACGCTGCAGGAGGTCAGGTGACTGCAGCGCGGGCCCTGAGAAGAGAAGAGAACGGGAGACTGCCGGAAGAGGAGAGGAGCGGCGGAGCAGGAGAGGTAAGTTAATTTATTTTTTAAAGTCTGATCTGAGGTCTGATAAGGGGGTCTGAAGGGCTGATAAGGGGCACTGAAATCTGGTAAGGGGGGTCTGAAGGGCTGATTGGAGGTCTGAGGTCTGATAAGGGGGTCTAAAGGGCTGATAAGGGGGTCTAAAGGTCTGATAAAGGGGGGTCTAAAGGGCTGATAAGGGGGTCTGAGGTCTGATAAGGGGGTTCTGAAGGGCTGATTGGGGGTATAAGGTCTGATAAGGGGGTCTGAGGGCTGATAAGGGGGTCTGAAGGGCTGATTGGAGGTCTGAAGGGCTGATAAGGGAGGTCTGAAGGGCTGATAAGGGGGGTCTAAGGGCTAATAAGGGGGTCTGAGGTCTGATAAGGGGGGTCTGAAGGGCTGATTGGGGGTCTGAGGTCTAATAAGGGGGGTCTGAAGGGCAGATTGGGGTCTGAGGTCTGATAAGGGGGTTCTGAGGTCTGATAAGGTGGTCTGAAGGGCTGATAAGGGGGTCTGAAGGGCTGATTGGGGGTCTGAGGTCTAATAAGGGGGGTCTGAAGGTCTGATATGGGGATCTGAGGTCTAGTGGGCGGTCTGGAGGTCTGATATGGGGGTCAGTAAGTCTAATGGGGGCCTGGAGGTCTAATGTGGGTATGATATTGGGGTCTGGAGATCTAATGAGGGTCTGGAGGTCTGATATGGGGGTCTGAGAGGTCTGATGGGGGTCTGGTCTGAGGGTTGGTCTGAGATGGTGGGGGTTCTGACATGAAGGTCTAATGGGGTCTGATCTGAGGTCTGATATGGGGTCTGACAGACATCTAATGATGGTCTGGTCTGAGATGGGGGTCTAATATGAGGTTTGATATGGGTCTGATCTGAAAGGTAAGAGGGTATTTATTGTACTGGCACACTATCTGTGTGGTACTAGTATTTTCAGGGGGACTGTTTCTACAGTATAGTTTTGGGGAGCACAGCAGGCATAGAATTAGAGGTGGCAAAATGGAATGTTCAGAAAGTGAGGAGGATGATGGAAAAGTAGGAAACTAAAATGTCTGTCAAACTTTGCAGAGAGAAGAGATGGCTGAAAGAAATCATGATGGCGGTCTGGTCTGACAGGAGAAGATGAGGAAAGAGAACATCTACATCAGAAGAGATGTCACTGGATGTAAGAGGTACAAATGTGGAGCTGTATGTCCCTGTACGAGTGCTGCCTTCTCTGCTCTGTTTACCTGATCACCACTGCAAATGCTGCGGTGAGCAGGTGAACAGAAAAGAGAAAATAGCTCTCATATGAGCACTGCCTTCTCTTCAAACTGATCGGCGGGGTGCCAGGTGTTGAACTGGAGGGAATGGGTTAGGTTGAGAATTTGGCATGTGGGTAACGTTTGGCATGTGGGGATCGCAGGGCTACAGCTATAAAACGTCAGCAGGCAGGCTGTCCATGCAGAAAGTAAAATATGTCTTTAGTCCTAGGGCGAGCTTGTGTGTGAGTTTAGGGCAGATACTTTGAAAATATGGCACATACAGTGCCTTGCGAAAGTATTTGGCCCCCTGGAACTTTTCAACCTTTTGCCACATTTCAGGCTTCAAACAAAAAGATATAACGTTTTAAATGTTTGGTGAAGAATCAACAACAAGTGGGTCACAATTGTGAAGTGGAACAAAATTTATTGGATCATTTAAGCTTATTTTGCAATAATAAAACTGAAAAAGTGGGGCGTGCAAAATTATTCGGCCCATTTACTTTCAGTTCAGAAAACTGACTCCAGAAGTTCATTGAGGATCTCTGAATGATCCAATGTTGTCCTAAATGACTGATGAAGATAAATAGAATCCACCTGTGTGTAATCAAGTCTCTGTATAAATGCACCTGCTCTGTGATAGTCTCAGGGTTCTGCATCATGAAGACCAAGGAACACACCAGGCAGGTCCGTGATACTGTTGTGGAGAAGTTTAAAGCCGGATTTGGATACCAAAAGATTTCCCAAGCTTTAAACATCCCAAGGAGCACTGTGCAAGCGATCATATTGAAATGAGACCACTGCAAATCTACCAAGACCCGGCTGTCCCGCTAAACTTTCATCTCAAACAAGGAGAAGACTGATCAGAGATGTAGCCAAGAGACTCATGAGCACTCTGGATGAACTTCAGAGATCTATAGCTGAGATGGGAGAGTCTGTCCATAGGACAACAATAAGTCGAACACTTCACAAATCTGGCCTTTATGGAAGAGTGGCAAGAAGAAAGCCATTTCTCAAAGATATCCATAAAAAGTCTCGTTTACAGTTTGCCACAAGCCATCTGGGAGACATACCAAACATGTGGAAGAAGGTTCTCTGGTCAGATGAAACCAAAATCCAACTTTTTGGAAACAATGCAAAACGATAAGTTTGGCATAAAAGCAACACAGCTCATCACCCTGAACACACCATCCCCACTGTCAAATATGGTGGTGGCAGCATCATGGTTTGGGCCTGCTTTCCATCAGCAGGGACAGGGAAGATGGTTAAAATTGATGGGAAGATGGATGGAGCCAAATACAGGACCATTCTGGATGAAAACCTGTTGGAGTCTGCAAAAGACCTGAGACTAGGACAGAGATTTATCTTCCAACAAGACAATGATCCTAAACATAAAGCAAAATATACAATGAAATCACTGGCTTACCGCCCATAGAGGCAGACTATGCAGTTGCTATGGGGCCCCTGAGCTGAAGGGGCCCGGCAAGGCTGAATGGCCCCGCCCCCTTTCCAACCTGAGTAAACAGCTCCCTTGCCAGCTGCTTCGGCCCCCAGAGGAGAAGGGAGCAGTGTAATTTCTACTACTTTTCAAGCCAGTCCGGGCCCCTGTGTGACTGTATCTAAAGTGGGCCCAGTCTGGCTTGAAATGTACTAAGAAATAGTGTAAATACTAGTATCAAGGACCTTTGGAATACAGTAATCTGTAGGCTAAAGGACCTTCGAAGATGTCATCATGTCACATGATCGAAGGTCCTCTATCCTGCTATTACTGCATTCCGAAGGTCCTTTAGCCTTCAAGAGACATCAGATGAGAAGGAAGAACCTGCAGCCTGTAAGTAAATAAGTGTCTGTGTGTATGTATATATATGGATATGTATATCTATATGTGTGTGTGTGTATATATATATATATGTATATATGTGTATGTGTGTGTGTTATTATGTGTATCTATGCCATCTGCTTATTCTGTGTATAGGATATATCTGGATATGGGTAGTAGTGTGTGTATATATATATATATATATATATATATATTTATTTAAAGCACTACTACTAATATCCAAATATTTAGGACACTGAGGATAGGTATCAGAGGGGAGAGGGGGGGTGGGGTCTGTAGAAAAAATGGTATGGGGCCCATTCAGTTGTAGCTTCTCCTGCATGATGTACATTATAGGTTTAGCAGCAGCTGCCCTATGAGAGAGCGGCCCTGGCAGGGTTAGCAGCACTTTACTGCTCTGATCTCCTGACATGCAGTGCCCGGTTGGAAAGGTATTTCCAGCATCCCACATTGCACAGACACAGCAGACAGTCCGCACATGTGCTGCAGGGTGGAAGGGAGGTGGACATAGTGATTTTACACTCTGTCATTAGTGTGTGTATATATATATATATATATCACTGCTTACCACACAGCAACCCCCATAGCCATATGCTTATATGCTTCAAATTCTGAAATGGGGGGAGGATGTCAGTCCCTGCCCTTCATTGCCTAATTACTAATAGCCTATTTCTAAGAAGGTAATGGGAGGAAGGAGGTACTGAACCCCCCTTTAGAATTTGTCTATGTAATATTATATATACGTATATATATACATACTCACATACATATATATACACAAACACATATACACACACAAACATTATGTATTGTAAGACCTAAATGTGTAGTGCGTAGCCTGTTTAGCCTGTGCCATCAGCTGTTGGTGTCATCTATACATGGCTGAATCTAGCAGGACTGGAGTAAGTACCAGTTCTGCCATCTTAACCCGGTGCTTCATGTGAACATAAACACAACTCACATAAAATGTACCTATAATGTTCTTATAAGGGCTCATGCACATGGCCATAGCCGTTTTTGCGGGTAGCAAAACACGGACACTGTCTGTATTCTGCATCCGACCTGCAAAAAATGTGGATAGGAGGTGGACAAAAAGACGTTTGTGTGCACGAGCCCTTAGGTTAGTTCAAGAATTCAACTTTTTTTTTTTTTTTAGGCGGGGGGCCCAATTCTGAGTTTTGCTATGGGGCCCCATGATTTCTATGTACGCCCCTGAATGAAATGGTTCAAAAATAAACATATCCAGGTCTTAGAATGGCCAAGTCAAAGTCCAGACCTGAATCCAATTGAGAATATGTGGAAAGACGCTCTCCATCCATCCTCAAAGAGCTCGAGCTGTTTTGCAAGGAAGAATGGGCAAGAATTTCAGTCTCTAGATGTGCAAAACTGATATAGAGACATACCCCAAGCGACTTGCAGCTGTAATCGCAGCAAAAGGTGGCGCAACAAAGTATTAATGCAAGGGGGCCGAATAATTTTGCACGTCCCACTTTTCAGTTTTATTATTACAAAAAAAGTTTAAATGATCCAATAAATTTCGTTCTACTTCACAATTGTGACCCACTTGTTGTTTCTTCACCAAAAATGTAAAATGTTATATCTTTTTGTTTGAAGCCTGAAATGTGGCAAAAGGTTGAAAAGTTCCAGGGGGCCGAATACTTTCGCAAGGCACTTTATGTATTGGGGCTCGGGCCCCGGAACTTTTGAAACCCTAGCAACGCCCCTGCCTGAGTCCTTTATTTTTTCACACTCCAACTGTGCTGTGACTCCTTTATCAATGTATAATACTTATAAGTAATAATTTTGCTGAAGTAAAATAATGGTTGCATTAGCTGTTTCATGTGATTTTCATCACCATCATGCAATATTTTTATTTTAAAGTCATAATTAGAGATGCGTAAATTTCTTGAAATTTGCTTCAGATCAAATTAGTAAATTGACACACTGAGATCTCCTTGTTTTGCTTTATTATTTTTTAAATTTTTGCACCCTCCTCCAACCTTTAAGATCTTTAATGCAATGACCGCAATATCTAATAATGTCAAAGTGACACTAACATATATAACTATAGGTAAACGCATGGTTGACTGTGTTAAAAAAGCCTTAAAAATACACTGCACCATCACTTTTGTTATGCTTTTTAAAATGAAAAATATGCCAATAATTATCCCTTATTGGGGGCTGATCCCTGCCGGTGTTTATGCATACGCCATGATATTAAAAAAAGCAGAGGCTTGTTCTGACCAAGAGCCATAAAATGGGTAGATCATCATTATCACATCGGCGAGGTTCTGAGTCCTGGCACCCCTGCCATCAGCTGTTTTAGGGAGCCGCCATGCTAACCAGAGCTCTGGTGAGTGCAATCAGCTGGCATCAGCTTTCCAAGCACGGTGCCATACATTGTATAGAGGCTGTGCTTGGTATTGCAGCCCAGCCCCTTTGACTTGAATGGGGCAGCTGCAACTAGGCCATATGACTGATGTATGGTAACTTCACATGGTTTAGGAAAAGGCCATGGTGCTCACGGAGTGCTGGTCTCTTCTAACAGCTAATCGGGGTCTAGAGTGTCAGATATCCACAATCTGATATTAATGACCTATCCAGAGGATGGGTTGTCCTATACGTGCATATTGAATCCAACGCTCAGAATCAGCTTCTATGAGCAGAATGGAGAGCAACTCAACCCCTTTTGAACTATGGGTCTGGATGGGCCAAGTTTAAGGCACCAGACTGTTTCCAGGGGCTCCTGAGAAGAACGCAATTGAACAGCACAACAGTAACAATTCAATTTAATTATAACATCAATATGCAAAATTGTTTAAGGGGAAAATTTTCTTAAACTGGATAGGAGGAAGGTTTGACAAAGGTAGGAATTCCTTCAAAACATTGCTGGAGCATATGAAGATTCCAGACTCTCCTACAACAGTATACTCCATGCAGGATATTGTTTCCACTTAGATTCATCAGTTATTGCATTTTTCTGTCAGTGGGACTGGACGTTGTAAATTGAATTATAAACTACATATTTATTCTTGAATGTAATTATGTATTTTCTATATAAACAAGACATTTTGTATACGAACATTATGTTTCAATATGATTCATTGTTAGCTGTGCTGTTTTTGGTTTATGGTACAACCTACCTCCCACCAGCATATGCCAGTGAAAAACTGTATTATATAAAAGAATTTCATTTTTTTTCTTACTTTCTCTGTTTTTGAGTGATCTGGCATCTTAAAATGGCAGTGTTATAATGCCACAAAGCAGCCAGTGTTTCCTTTGCTCTAGATGAAAAGGCTACTGCAGGCGAAATGCAAATTACATGCCGGCCATTTGAACAGGGGTTCTCATGGTCACGAGACAACCTCTGTAACTTCATTGTCTAATTGGTATCTGAGGTAGTTTTTAATCCACCTCCTATAACATCACAACTTTGACTGCTTATTTGTCCCTCTGGTCTGCATGTTCTGATCAGCTTATGAGTGCAAGCACAAACCAACAGGAGATCCATGCATGAAGGAACACATTGGGGGTCATTTACGACAGGAAGTATGCCAGTTTTGATTGTAAAACAAGAAACAAGACAACTCCACAGGTATAAACAAGGACTGATGCATTCCCGGCATTTATGCTGGAAAGCAGCAGGATCACCGCCTGTCAATGGGGATCTGGAGTTGAACTGTCGAATCCAGCAATGCCGAATCCAGCATTTAGGGGGCACATACGCTGAATTTTCATGTTAACTTTTTTTTTTTAGGTTGTTCAAGGTTGTTCATACATGTTCTGTTTTTTTAGGTTACTAATACATGTTCTGGTTTTCCTAGGTTGCTCATACATGTTCAGCTTTTCTTAGGCTGCTCAGGTTTTAATGAGTTTTTCTGAAGCAGGATTAGTGTCAAAACCAGGTGCAGATCATAAAGGGATCATAAAGAGAGAGAATATATAACAGGCAGATTCCTCTTCCCTCTTTTACAAATCTACATCTAGTTTTAGAGTCAAATCTGCAACACAAAACCTAATCAAAACCTGAATTTGTACGGGCAGCTTTATATTGTTTTTAAAGCCAAACCCAGCTGTGGATCCTAAAGCGAGAGTAACTATCGAGGACAGATACTATCTCTCCTCTTTTTTAATCCACTCCTGGTTTTGACTCAAAAAACTTCATCAGAAGACTTAGCTTAGGGGCTCATGCACATGACAGCAGAAGGTCTGTGGGCATATTGTGTCCCACAAACAGTGGGTCCGTAATATATGGGCATCGGCCATGTGTGATTTATATCACTGATGCGGCCCCTTTGACTTATATGGGCCTGCACTGGAAGTTATGGTGCTGGGGCAGAACGGAGGCACAGATCGGAAGCCCACTGAAGCAATATGGAGCTTTTCTGTGGGTTTTCTGTCTGTGGCTCAGCAAAAAATTTGTGCGTGCACTACTTTTTTGCAGTACAGACTGTCTGATCAAGCAAATGGGTCAGAGTCCACAGACGGCTTGTACACGGTTGGTGCAAATTGAGGTCCACGGTAAGGACATGGCCGGCACATGATCGATTGTGTGCATGAGGCCTAAGGAGTGTTCACACAGCATCTTTTCCTGGCAGAATTTGTTGTGGATTCCACACAAAAAAGTCTTTTCTTATTGAGGTTGCGGATAGAGATGAGCGAATCGAAGCTGACGAAGTGGAATTCGTTATGAATTTCATGGAAAATTCGATTCGCAACAAAAGCGAATTTCATGGCGATTCGTAGTAACAAATCTTTTTTTTTTCCCTAAAATGGCCGCAAGCACATGGCATGGCATGGGGGAAGGATTTCTGGGACAAAGAAGTTAACACCCACAATGCGATCACATGCAGACATGTAGCCAATTAGCAGCCAGCCAGGTCCTGTGATGTCACAGCCCTATAAATAGCTCTGCAGCGTTGGAATCTGCCATTTGCTATTGATTTTAGACCAGAGACAGACATTAGGAGAGATAGGGCAAGTGAAAGAAAAACTAAAGAAAAGAAATAGAGATCAGGTAAAGATAATCTGAATTGCAGGGATAGGAGAGGGACGATTTCTAGACAGAATCCATAGGGGATTATCAGGCAGTGAAATCGCTATTCTGGTACACTCAGCAGCAGTGAGTGGGCATAGGGGTTAGCCTGTTATACAGCACTGCACTCTGTTCTAAAGGCTGTTTTGGGGTGCTTTATTCAAAGAAACACCACTAGTGTCGCTTTTTTGCAGTGCAGTAAGAGGGTCAGAGCCTTGTTTGGGGTACATTAAAAAAAAAAATAAATAAATAAATAAATAAAAAAACATAAAAAAATAATAAAAAAAACATTTAAGAATATATAGTGCTAAATTCTTCAGTGTAGTTGACTTGCCAAAAAAACAATGAATCCTTGTTTGTGGGTTTGTTAATTTTAAATAACTATTTGCGGCATTATTCGCTATCCAAACAGAAAAGCGTGATATTGTGCTAACGTAGTCAGTGAAGTTGACTTGCCAAAAAAACAGTGAATCCGTGTTTGTGGGGTTGTAAGTTTAACTAACTATTTGCGGTGTTATTCGCCATCCAAACAGAAGAGCGTGATATTGTGCTAACGTAGTCAGTGAAGTTGACTTGCCAAAAAAACTGTGAATCTGTGTTTGTGGGTGTGTTCATTTTAAATAACTATTTGCGGCGTTATTCGCCATCCAAACAGAAAAGCGTGATATTGTGCTAACGTAGTCAGTGAAGTTGACTTGCCAAAAAAACAGTGAATCCGTGTTTGTGGGGTTGTTAGTTTTAAATAACTATTTGCGGCGTTATTCGCCATCCAAACAGAAAAGCGTGATATTGTGCTAAAGCAGTCAGTAAAGTTGACCTGCCAAAAAAACAGTGAATCCGTGTTTGTGGGTTTATTCATTTTAAATAACTATTTGCGGCTTTATTCGCCATCCAAACAGAAAAGCGTGATATTGTGCTAACGTAGTCAGTAAAGTTGACTTGCCAAAAAAACAGTGAATCCGTGTTTGTGGGTTTATTCATTTTAAATAACTATTTGCGGCGTTATTCGCCATCCAAACAGAAAAGCGTGATATTGTGCTAACGTAGTCAGTAGAGATGAGCGAATCATTCAAAAAATTATTTGACGAACATTCGCCAAACTTTTCCTAAAATTCGTATATTCGACGAATAGATTCATTGTATTTGCGTACAAAATATACGTTATTATGTGCTATAAGCGAACATTCGCTCACTAATAACGAACGTTCATTTACAAAATGTACGCAACTTCTTAGAAGACGTACGCATGAGCGTACTATTGTCTAAGCGATTACGTAATACGCAGGCACGTACGAGGAGAGGCTGCGGCGTGCACTCCTCAGAGGCAGAGCGAATATTCGAGACATATATATGGTAAAGTGCAAATACATTATTATAGGTATAATATAAAAATTTTAAATATCACCTACCTAGTATACTCACGGATAAGTTTAAGTCTCTTTTCTTCTGACGCTTGTCATAGAACTCCCAATAAGAGTCCCATAAGAGTCCCAAACTCAGTCGCAATTTGTAATCCACATAGGTAAAATTGTAATCCAAATGGGTACAAAAAAGCAGCAAAGGTTCCTTAAAAAACCCTCTTTCAAGGGGCTCCCCAAATAACCTGAAAAGGGGGGAAAAGGGATGAGGCGCACGAATGCGCAACTTAATTTCCTGTGTTGCCTCGTCATCCTTCCGCGCTGGAGAAAGGGGCGGGACTACCAGGGAGGAGTCTGCATCGCTGAATTGAATTTGTATGCAACAGCGTATAGAGTAACTACCAGGGAAAAGTCTGCATCGCTGAATTGAATTTGTACGCGACAGCGTATAGAGTAACTAAATTATACATAGAATAGCGTATAATTTATAGGACACACTACGTAGCGAATGCGTACAAAAGCGAAGCGAATCACCTAATATTCGGATTCGCTTCGCAGCTGAAAAATCCCAAGATTCGATACGAATCTACGAAGCGGTGAATAGATTCGATCATCTCTAGTAGTCAGTGAAGTTGACTTGCCAAAAAAACAGTGAATCTGTGTTTGTGGGGTTGTAAGTTTAACTAACTATTTGCGGTGTTATTCGCCATCCAAACAGAAAAGCGTGATATTGTGCTAACGTAGTCAGTGAAGTTGACTTGCCCAAAAAAACTGTGAATCCGTGTTTGTGGGTGTGTTCATTTTAAATAACTATTTGCGGCATTATTCGCCATCCAAACAGACAAGCGCCATATAGTGCTAACTTCTTCAGTGAAGTTGAATTGCCAAAAAAACAGTGAATCCGTGTTTGTGGGGTTGTTCTTTTTAAATAACTATTTGCAGCGTCAGTCGCCATAGAAAAAGAAAATCGTCATATAGTGTGTAGTGCTAAGCAGTAACCCATTGTACTGCAGTTCAGCAACCCATTGTTAACCCACTCTGTGGTTGACGGAATTTCTTAAAGAAATAGTTAAGCAGTTTTGCAAGGCAGTGAGCAAAGTATATTTTTTGGGGGGGATTCTTAATTTCCTTTTATTTTAAATTTTTTTTATCAAACAGTATGTCAGACATAGGGGTGACAGGCCCTTCACAGGGGAGGGGTAGTGGCACAATGTTTCTGGAATAGGCACAGGTCTCAGCAGAGGAAGGGGACGTTGCATTAGGGATCACTCGGCGAGGCAACAGCTACAGGTGTCATCTAGTGGTCGTGTGTTGACCACCAACCCAGATGTTCTTGAATGAATGACTTGGTTATCCACTTCCTCCCAGATGACATCTGAAACCCCCAGCCAAGAGTCAGTGGGTTCGCCAGATACAACCCTTAGTTGGCATGGGCCTGGAGCAGCCCCAGTGCCCTCACCTGTCCTCAACCTGCCTCTGTCTTTTTTGGTTCCCTCAGCCAGAGAGGTACTATATGCTATGGGCTCTGCGCCACTATACAGCGAGGACGAACTACTTGAGGACAGTCAGCAGCTACTTGGAAGCCAAGAGGTGGGGCAGAAATCCGCTCCTTCCAGTAGGCGGTCAAGTACTGATGAGGAGAGTATAGTGGGAGGTGATGTTGAGAGCGTTCAGGCTTTGTACACCGAGACAGTTGAGGAGGACATTAGCGACGTGCAAACTGTAGTTGATGATGATGTAGCCGATCGCACTTGGGAGCCGGGTGAAGCAAGGGCTTCATCATCATTATCATCATCTGCAGACGAGACTGACAGCTTGCGCGTCAGTCAGCGGTGTAGGCAGCAAGTCGGTAGTGTGGCCGTTAGTCAGCGGAGTGGCAGCAGTGCGAGGCCAGGAGCCAAATGGGCACGGGGTAGACAGCATTCTTCTCAGGTGCTTTCCGGCCTTGAAAAGAGCGGCGCAAGGGCTCAGCCAGGCAGCGGAGGTACCACTCAGTCAGTGCGGAGTGTTGGTAGTAAAATCGCCTACTCGGCGGTGTGGAAGTTTTTTGTTAAGATGCCTGAGGAGGTGAACATGGCTATATGTAGAATCTGTGGTCAGAAAGTGAAGCGTGGCCTGGGTGCTAATGTTGGCACCACGGCCCTGCGCCAGCATATTCAGCGTCACCACAAAGTGGCCTGGGAGAACCGTGGCTCAGATGTGGCGGTCCAATCGGCAGCAGCAACAGCAGCATCACCCAGTGGCACGCATCCCATTTCAGCCAGTCAAAGCTCCAGCACCTCTGCCGAAGGGAGCTGTCTGTCCTTATCTACCACTCCAGATGCTCCTGCTCCTCCTCTTATTCCTCGCCACTCATTACGGCAGCAGTCGTTCACCAAGGCGATTGCAAAGAGACAGCAGTACGCGTCCAGCCATCATACAGCGCAGAAGCTGACCGTGCTCCTGTCCAAGTTGCTAGTTCTGCAGTCCCTCCCTTTTCAACTGGTGGACTCTGCATTGTTCAGAGAACTGATGGCTTGTGCCGAGCCGAGGTGGAGAGTCCCAAGCCGACATTTCTTTGCCAAAAAGTCAGTCGCAGCCCTGCACAAATATGTAGAATAGAAGGTGGCCCAGTCCTTGAGCCTGTCGGTGTCTGCCAAAGTGCAAGGCAGCGCAAACTTGTGGACTTGTAACTACGGTCAAGGCCAGTACATGTCCTTTATAGCCCCCTGGTTTAATGTGCTTCCTGCCCAGCCACACGAGCAACTTGAACAGGTGACGCCACTTTCTCCTCCTCTTTGTCAAACTGCTGATCCTGCGCTAATGTTCGGCTCCTTCACCACCTCAGCCTCCACTGCAGGGCCAAGTCATAGTGCTCCTCCAGCGTACCACATGTGCAGGGCATGGCGGTGTCACGCAGTTCTACGCTTGGTTTGCCTGGGCGAACAAAGTCACTCAGGGGAGGAACTGCTCCGCGTCATGAAAGAAAAATCGATTGCTGGTTTTCTCCGCGACAACTACAAATCGGAACCATGGTGACAGATAATGGAAAGAACATGGTGTCCGCGCTGCACCAAGAAGGGCTGAGCCATGCGCCCTGCATGGCGCACGTATTTAATCTGGTTGTCAAACGGTTCCCCAAGTCTTATACCCAACTGCAAAACATTCTAAAAATGGCCAGGAAACTTTGCATGCACTTCAGCCATTCCTACACCGCCAAGCACACTCTCCTTGAACTGCAGCGGCAGAAGGGCATCCCCCAACATAGGCTGATATGTGACGTTTCCACCCGTTGGAATTCTACCCTCCATATGTTGGACCTACTGTACGAACAGAGAAAGGCCATAAACGATTTCTTAATGATCCAAGCGGACAGGAGTACTCCCCTGTGTAATTTTGATGTCAGCCAGTGGCAGCTCATGCGTGACACCTGCCACTTGCTCAGGCCCTTTGAGGAGGCCGTGTTATTTGTCTGTCGCCAGGACTACGGTATGAACAAAATCATTCCACTGCTTCATGTCCTGGAACAGATGCTGCAAAATCTTTCTGGTCAGGGGACTGGAGACGTGGAGACTGCATCTCACGGCCACATGAGTCCGGTGGGGGCTGAACTGGAGGAGGAGGAGGACATTGGAGCACAAGCATTTAGTGGTTTTTCTACCCAGGTGACAGAAGAGGAGGAGCAGGAGCAGCCAGAGGAGGTAGAGGGAGATGAGGAAGATGAGGCAGATAACCCAGAAACACCATGGCAGTATACAGTGGAGTTGGAGGCAGGGAGTCCCTCCGAGTCACTTGCGCAAATGGCCCGATGCATGCTCACTTGCTTACGTAGTGACAGCCAAATATTCACCATACGGCAGAGGGATGACTTCTGGCTGTCCACCCTCTTGGACCCTCGCTACCGGTCTAAAATGGGGGCCTTTTTTTCACCTGCTGAGAGGGAGGACAAACTGAAGTACTATTAAGACATCCTATGTAGTCAGTTGGCTGCTGCCTATCTGCGTCATCGTCCATCCTCTGACCGGGGGGTCCCTCAGCGCTCACGTTCCTCTGCCACGGCTGCTGTGGGGGGGTCGGGGTTAAGAGCAGTACCAGCTCCATCAGCAGCAACTTGAGTCTGGAGTCGCTGATGAGCAGCTTTCTTCACCCGCCAAGTGCGGAAAGTACTCACCAGCAGCAGCAGCAGCAGGTAGACCAGGAGCAGACCCTGCACCAGCAGGTGGTGGCCTAATTGGACAGCACCCTGCCACTCAACATTGAAGATCCGCTGGACTAGTGGGCAGCCAAACTGGATTTGTGGCCGCAAATGGCTGAGTTTGCACTGGAGAAGCTGTCCTGCCCGGCTAGTAGTGTGGCATCAGAGCAGGTGTTCAGTGTGGTGGGGGCCATAGTTACCCCAAGGAGAACTTGCCTATCCTTCCAAAATGTGGAAAGACTTACAGTACCTTTGTCAAGATGAATCGGGCGTAGATCAGCCAGAATTTCCACCCACCAACGCCTGATGCATCAGATTAGATCAGCCATGATGCGTCACCCAAACCTTGACAAATGAGACTGTATTCTTCAGGCTACCTGCCTCAGCCACTCTTATGATGCTGCCACCCGCCTAATGCCACACATCTACCAGCTGCTCCTTCTACCACCCAGCATCTTTACCAGTGACTGGTATTGCCACCCACTTCTCCACTCTGTCACTGACCCAATATGTAGCCTTCTGATGCTGCTGCCACCTCAACAATCAGGTCTCCTCATGCTGCTACTGCTGTCACCTCCAGGCTATGTCACTATGCGACTCTGTGGCCTGATGATGCTGCTGCCGCCACACGCTGTGTCCTAGCTGCCGCTACCTCCAAATTATGTAATTGTGCCACTCTTCGGTATGTGGCTGCTGCCGCTGCCTCCGCACGCTGTGTCCTAGCTGCCGCTACATCCAAATTATGTAATTGTGCCACTCTACGGTGTATTGCATTTCAATTTTTATGACTGCTGCTGCCTCTCCAAGGTTATGTCACTGTCCCATTCTGTCTCATTAAAATTAGTACGACTCCTGCTGCCTCTCCCACTCTGTGACCTTGAAATGTATTCGACTGCTGCCTCTTGCAGCTGCTGTTACGGTGCCACTCGGTGGCCTAGTAAATGTATTCGACTGCTGCTGCCTCTTGCAGCTGCTGTTACGGTGTCACTCTGTGTCCTTGAAATTTCTTCGACTGCTGCCTCTTGCAGCTGCTGTTACGGTGCCACTTTGTGGCTTTGAAATTTCTTTGACTGCTGCTGCCTCTTGCAGCTGCTGTTACGGTGCCACTCTGTGGCCTTGAAATTTCTTCGACTGCTGCCTCTTGCAGCTACTGTAACGGTGCCACTCGTTGGCCTAGTAAATGTATTCGACTGTTGCTGCCTCTTGCAGATGCTGTTACGGTGCCACTCTGTGGCCTTGAAATTTCTTCGACTGCTGCCTCTTGCAGCTGCTGTTACGGTGCCACTCTGTGGCCTTGAAATTTCTTCGACTGCTGCTGCCTCTTGCAGCCGCTTTTACGGTGCCACTCTGTGGCCTTGAAATCTCTTCGACTGCTGCCTCTTGCAGCTGCTGTTACGGTGGCACTCGTTGGCCTAGTAAATGTATTCGACTGCTGCTGCCTCTTGCAGATGCTGTTACGGTGCCACTCTGTGGCCTTGAAATTTCTTCGACTGCTGCTGCCTCTTGCAGCTGCTGTTACGGTGCCACTCTGTGGCCTTGAAATTTCTTCGACTGCTGCTGCCTCTTGCAGCTGCTGATAAGAACATATGCTACAGTTGACCTTAACCAAAAGGCCGAGAATTTTTATTTACAGTCTGCTCTTCAGGGTATGTCACCATGCCGCTCTCTGGCCTGATGCTGCTGCCGCTGCCGACTGCACATGCCGTCTCCTAGCTGCTGCTATGTCAAAATTAGGTAATTGTGCCACTCTGTGGCCTCCAATATGTACTGCTACTTCCACTGCTGCTGCCACTTCAAGGGTCTGTCATTCTGCCACTCTGTGGCCTACTCATGCTGCTGCCACCTGGCCACACTGTCGTCGTGCCACTCTATAGTCTGCTGATGCTGCTGCCACTGCCATCTCCACGCTGTCTGGGTGGGCTCTGCTTGTTTAAGCGTGTAATAGAACAGGTTCTGTCAAAATGTATGTGGAATCAGTGAATTGGTGTAAAAGGCATGCGCTTTTGACGCTCTAGTAGGATCTTGGGCCTCTGCACGATTCCTTATAGCTGGCGCTAACCTTGACCTGTAAGGCTGAGTTCAGACTTGAGTTGTTTGGTGAGTTTTGGCCCCTTAACTGCCCAAATACATAAAAGTGTGCAGCGATCCTAAGAGTGAAGCCTGTTATGTGCGTGTCACACTGGCTCACAGCATTCTTTCACTACCACAGTAGACTCCCTATTAGTGTTGAGCGAGCATGCTCGTCCGAACTCGCTGTTCGGCCGAGCATGCTTACGCTCCAGCCTGCTCGGTGTTCGGCCGAACACCGAGTGTACTCGAGCGCAATGCTGGCATTCACTGTAATGTTGATTTGTACGCTAATGCTACGCATTGTATTCTAATGCGTACGAATTTGTATGCTAATGCGTACGTATTTGTACACTAATGCATACGCATTGTGCGCTAATGCGTACAAATTCAGTTAATTAGCATACTTTTACGAACGAAAGGAGTAAAAGAGGAGAAGTCGCGATTCTGACCTTTTTCTATTAACCAAACGCTCTCCCCTCTTCCGAGTGGGGGGTGCCTGGTTTAGTCCCATTGACTAACATTATGCTCGAGTGCACGGCCAAAGCACCCAAGCATACGAGCACAGAAGTGCTCGCTCAACACTACTCCCTATGCGTTTTACTGCAAGGCACAGTGTTCTACACCACTATCCAGGCTCTCTGAAGCCTGGAAGTAGCCGTTTTTTAACGCGATTAGCAACACATTTATTCGGATCGAAGCTAATCTTTTCGGAAAATTTGGCAAACCAGTCAAATCTAATTTTTGAAAAATTTGCTCATCTCTAGTTGTGGATATAAACCGTGACCACATGAAGACCAGCATGGACTCCAATTGAAAACAGAGGTGGATTCCAAGCAGCCGCATGGCAGCTTTTTGGCACAGAACCCATGCCAAATTATCAGCAAAATACACAGTATGAATGGCCCCTTAGTGTATCAAATTCATTTCAATAAGTTTTTATTAGATTTTTCTAAGTATTTTTAAAATAAAAAAACAGATAACAAAGAACAATACCTGTGTACAGAGATATACAGCATAAGTCAATGTCAAGATTGATTATCATTGAGGCAGAATGGTATAGACAATTTTACGTTCTTCAGTCAATGGCGGCTCTATCAGTGATCTCCACGAGACCCATTGCCTCTCAGATCAAAGAGAGACTAGCTGTAACCAAGAAAGGTTTATCCATCTGCCATAAATGGCAAAAAATAGAAGTCTTTGTGTGGTATCTGAAAAGTATCACGTAGGACAGAAAAGGGAGGTAGGGTGTCCTAGGAAAAGAGGTTGGTCACTTTTTGTGTACCATTGGAGGAGCACAAATCTTAGGAGATGTTGGGGAGAAAGTATTCCAATGATTGTATAGGAGTAAAGGGCAGAAGAGATATGCGAGTGTTAACCTAGAGGGTATAGATGGGAAGTTCTGAGTTGAGGAGTTCTCATTTAGAGAGGCTATGAGGAGTGCTCTCAGATTATGCGAGGGGATAAGAGAAAGCTCAATGTATACCCAATGCCTCGAAGAATCCCCACACCAACACTCCTTAAGCTGCCCCACATATGTAGCTGAGTAATAGTCCTGGATATTAGATAGGCTAAGTCCCCCATACCATTTATTCCTCTGGAGACTGCTCCTCGCGATGTGAGGTCTACCCCTATGCCAGATAAGTTACTTAACAAGTGGTTAATTTTGGTAAAGGAGCTCGGCAAGGAGATTTGCAATGTTCTTGAAAGCCTGTGACTTTCTCTCATTCACCTTATAGTGAGAAAGAGATCCGTATTCATGAAGCAGTGCCAAAGATGTTGCAGAATCGGTAAGTAAGTATAATGTCATCCACATACATCGGCATGCTATGTATTCAGTTCTTCTGATTGTCTCATAGCTTGAGCCAAAGGCTCCAGTGATATTACAAAGATGAGTGTGGACAAGGGGCAAACCTGCCTCGCACCACTGGTGATACAAAATGGGTTGGACAGTATCCCATTCACCAGTACTGATGCAGAGAGTTCTGTATATAAGACTATGATTGCGCTCATTTATGATTCTGGAAAACCTAGCCAGTGAAGCACTGAGAAGACAAACGACCAGTTAACTCAGTCAAACGCTTTGTGAGCATCTAATGTAACAAGAATTGCATGGAGGGCGTTTTGATTTATAAAGTCTACAGGGTTTATAACTTGTGTGGCATTGTCAGTAATCTGTTTCACACGTACTAATCCCACTTGGTCTGATTCCACCAGCATGGGGATGATAGAGGCCAGCCTATTTGCTCAAAATTTGGCATATATCTTGAGACTAGTATTCAGCAATGAAATAGGTAGAAATTTTGAGGCATATCAGGGGTCTTCCCAGATTTGGGTAGGGTAACAATAGTAGCTTCCAGCATTTCTTTGGGACAGCGGCCTTCAGTGTTGGCACAGGACAGGGTTGCATTTAGATATGGGACTTGTGTAGAGAGGAGAGCCTTATAATAAGAGTTTGGAAAGCCATCTGGGCCTGGGCTTTTATGAGATAAGGGATTTGATGGTCGTCCGTATCTCACTTTGAGTTAACAGAGTAGTAAGAGTCCACGGCAGTTTGGTGTAAATAAGGAAGGTTTAGATTACTCAAAAAGGCATTTATAGCCTCCTGTGAAACCACTGGGGAGGTGGGATGTTTTTGTTGTGTAGTATGAAAAGGCAATACTCGAGCTATGTGTTGTGGGCCAGCCATACTGTGGAAGGATGAGAAACCGAGGGAGCATTATAAAAGAAGTATTCCTTTAAGGCACCAGTTATCTCATGTTGGTATCTGGTGTCTGCCAAAAGATGTTCATTCATTCATTCTCCATACTGGATTGGAATCAATGTTAAATATTTCAAGTAGTGTTAAGAATATAGGGGCATGGTCGGACCACGTGATGAGTCCTATTGAGGAATTTTGTGCCACAGATATAGAATCCCTTTCTATAAGAAAATAGTCAATTTATGAGTATGAATTATGTGGCATTGAGAAGAAAGAAATGTCTTTCTCATTGCTGTGGTGAATACACCACACATCAAAAAGGGAATGGTTAGATAAAAAAATCTGAAAAAGTATATTTATGGGGTCTAAACAAAGCCAAATAGTCCAATAGAAGGTCACGAATCACATTAAAGTCCCCACAAATTAAATTTTATTAGGAGCATACACTACCACCACAGTATATAGGACATTATTAAAGTAGCCAATTTGGACTATAGAGTGACTGTTTGGATCTATCAATGAGTCAACAGGAGAAAAGGCAATAGTGTTTTTTTTATGGCTAATAACATTCAACGCTTATTCTTGATGGTGAGAATCACACATGTTTCATTCTATAGGTGTTTTGTGGGGGCAAATGTGTCTCTTCAGCACAAAATACATCATTCTTGATGGCAGGGGCTCCCCTCCACATAATATTTCTGTTATAGAGACTATTGAGTCCCTTAACATTTAGAGAACATATCTTAAGTACCATAATGCAGTCATAAGAAAGCTATAGAAAACAAACAATACATATAGCAGGAAGGAAGCCCCGTCCCTCCCGAAAAGAAAGCAAAAACCCCCAAATAACCAGCAATCTACCAAATCGTAAAGATCTGCTCGGGTAAAAAGGAGAACCTAACTAGGGAAAACAGAAAAAGGTCCATATAAACAGAAATTACCCAGAAAAAGGTTACTAGAGAGAAACAGATTTAGCAGTGTAAATAGCTGCTTAGGACATCTGGTGTATAGTCCAACTTTAGTTACCAAGTCCAGATGGGGTGAGACATTCCACAGCAGTCGCAGTTTCCATTCTTGGTCTTGATGGCCTCGGGTGGGAGACGCGGGAAGGTAAGCTCAGCTGGCAGTATATTTCAGGTATGCAGAATTATTTATTTCCCTTCTTCCACAGTGCGGATTGTAAAATATTTTCCATTTTTGTTAATTAGAACCTTGAACAGGTTCCCCCAGTGGTATGGAATGGAATGCTCTCTCAGTGCCAGAGTGATAGGAGATAATTGGCGGCGTAGTTGGAGTGTGGCCACTTACAGGTCGGTGAATAATTTCAGAGTGATGTGGATGGCTCTCAAGGGGAGCCTTAGGGTTTGTTTCTCTGCTCTAAATTAAAATAATCCTAGGATATTAACCCTTTGGCGCATTTGGACGTAACTGTACGTCCAAAGTGCAAGTAAGTTGCTGCATTTGGACGTGCAGTTACGTCCAAACTGCTTACCGGGACTGTGACACTATAAAGTGTCACAGCCCCGGAGTCTCCGCTCTCCCGGAGAGCAGAGACGTCGGGGAAGCCGGCAAGGGACCAATCAGAGTGGTCCCTTGCCAGCAAGCGCTCCGATTGGTTAGTCTCTGCAGACTAACCAATCGGAGCGCTTCAGTATTAAAATGCCGGTTTCAGGCTGCGATCTCCACTCTGGAGAGAGATCGCAGCCTGAAACCAGGTAAGTCCTCTGTGCCCCCACATAGCCCCCTTCTTGTAGTGCCCCCCCTTGTAGTGCCCCCTCCTTGTAGTGCCCCCCTGGTGCCTCCGTTGCCCCCCCTCCTGCTTTGTATTGTATGATGGCAGCGGCTCAGGATCGGAGCCGCTGCCATCAGCAGAGAGTGTGAGCTGTAATTACAGCTCACACTCTGCTGCTAACAGCTGAAATCGGTGCTGGCACCGATTTCAGCTGTTTAACCCCATAGATGCTGCGGTCAGTAGCCGCCCGCAGCATCCATGGGGTTAAGAGGGAGGGAGCTCCCTCTCTCTTCCATCGGGCCGCCGCTGCTGCAGTGGCAGCGGCCCGATGGTTACCATGGCAACCAGACGCTTTACAAAAAGCGTCCTGGTTGCCATGTAGCTAAGGCTGATTAGACCCTCAGGGTCTGATCAGCCTTAGTGTAGCACTGATACAGTGCATTGCAATAGATGGCTATTGCAATGCACTGTATAGCCATCAAGCCCACTGGATCTTCAAGATCCAAATGGGTCTTGATAAAGTTTAAAAAAAATGTAAAAAGTAAAAAAGAAAAGTGTGAAAAGAAAGTAAAAAAAGTGTAAAAAAGTAAAAAAAATAAAGTTTAAAAAAGTTAAAAAAGCGCCCTTTTTCCCCAAATAAAGTAAAAAAAAAGAAAAGTACACATATTAGGTATCGCCGCGTCCGTATCGACGGGCTCTATAAAAGCGTCACATGGTCCACCCCGCCAGCTGTACGCAAAATTTTTTTAAAAAAAAAACTATACCAAAACAGCCATTTTCTGTTACCTTGCCACACAAAAAGTGTATTAGCAGGCGATCAAAAAGGCGTATTTACCCCAAAATGGTACCAATCAAACCGTCATCTCGTCCCGCAAAAAATGAGCCCCTACCTGAGACAATCGCCCAAAAAATAAAAAAACTACAGCTCTCTGACTATGGAGATACTAAAACATGATTTTTTTTGTTTCAAAAATGATATTATTGTGTAAAACTTAAATAAATAAAAATAAGTATACATGTTAGGTATCGACACGTCCGTAACAACCTGCTCTACAAAAATATCACATGATCTCTCCCCTCAGGTGAACACCGTAAAAAATAAAAAATAAAAACTGTCTAAAAAAAGCCATTTTTTATCACATTTCATCACAAAAAATTTAATACCAAGCGATCAAAAAAGCGTATGCCCCCCAAAATAGTACCAATCTAACCGTCATCTCGTCCCGCAAAAAATGAGCCCCTACCTGAGACAATCGCCCAAAAAATAAAAAAACTACAGCTCTCTGACTATGGAGATACTAAAACATGATTTTTTTGTTTCAAAAATGATATTATTGTGTAAAACTTAAATAAATAAAAATAAGTATACATGTTAGGTATCGACACGTCCGTAACAACCTGCTCTACAAAAATATCACATGATCTCTCCCCTCAGGTGAACACCGTAAAAAATAAAAAATAAAAACTGTCTAAAAAAAGCCATTTTTTGTCACATTTCTTCACAAAAAATGTAATACCAAGCGATCAAAAAAGCATATGCCCCAAAAAATAGTACTAATCTAACCGTCATCTCGTCCTGCAAAAAATGAGCCCCTACCTGAGACAATCGTCCAAAAAATAAAAAAACTACAGCTCTCTGACTATGGAGACATTAAAACATGATTTTTTTTTGTGCTTCAAAAATATTGTGTAAAACTTAAATAAATAAAAAAAGCATACATAATTGATATTGCCGCGTCCGTAACGACCTGCTCTATAAAAATATCACACGATATAACCTGTCAGATGAATGTTGTAAATAACAAAAAATAAAAACTATGCCAAAACTGCTAGTTTTTGTTACCTTGCCTCACAAAAAGTGTAATATAAAGGTACCAAAAATCGCATGTACCCTAGAATAGTACTAACAAAACTGCCAACTTATCCCGTAGTTTCCAAAATGGGGTCAGTTTTTTGGAGTTTCCTACTCTAGGGGTGCATCAAATCTGACATGGAAACTTAAACTTTTTCCAGTGAAATCTGCCCTGGCGTTCCTTTCCTTCTGCGCCGTGCCGTGTGCCTGTACAGCAGTTTACGATGACAAATGGGGCATTTCTGTAAACTACAGAATCAGGGTAATAATTATTGAGTTTTGTTTGGCAGTTAACCCTTGCTTTATTCTCGGACTAAAATGATTTAAATGGAAAATCTGCCAAAAAAGTGAAATTTGGAAATTTTGGCTACATTTTTCTTTAATTCTTGTGGAACACCTAAAGGGTTAATAACGTTTGTAAAATCAGTTTTGAATACCTTGAGGGGTGTAGTTTCTAAAATGGGGTCATTTTTGGGTGGTTTCTATGATGAAAGTCTCACAAAGTGACTTCAGACCTGAACTGGTTCTTAAAAAGTGGGTTTTGGAAATTTTGTGAAAAATGTCAAGATTTGCTTCTAAATTTCTAAGCCTTCTAACGTCCCAAAAAAATAAAATGTAATTTTCAAAATGATCCAAACCTGAAGAAGACACATAGGGAATGTAAAGTAATAACTATTTTTGGAAGTATTACTATGTATTTTAAAAGTAGAGAAATTGACATTTGGAAATTTGGAAATTTTTCAAAATTTTTGGTAAATTTGGTATTTTTTTATAAATAAGAATGAAATATTTTGACTCAAATTTACCACTGTCATGAAGTACAATATGTGACGAGAAAACAATCTCAGAATGGCCCGGATAAGTAAAAGCGTTCTAAAGTTATCACCACATAAAGTGAGACATGTCAGATTTGAAAAATGGGGCTCCGGCATTTGGTCCAAACTGGCTGTCGGTTGAAGGGGTTAACATGCATGGAAGAAACAACACTGACACCTGGTAGGGTCAAAGTAGTTCTTGTTTATTAGAGAAAGTTACAGTGCCCATATACCCCAGGGTATATCGAGGGTTATACTATGTTTTATTGGTTAGTAATGCAAAATAAAGTTTCACTTCTGCGCATCTAGTCCAGCTATAGAATGTAAACTATAGATAAGAGCAGGAGTGGTCCCGGAGCTCACGCCATCTTGTAATGGCTTCATGTCTTTTAGTCTTCATATCCATAACAGTCCCCCCCTTTGAAGCCATTTCAAGCACGGTGTTGTCTGTCCTTAATCTAACTGGGCCTAACAATCTGTCCCATTGTGCCTGCATCCTCTTCACCACTTAGGAGACAATCTATCCCTAATAGATAGACTCCCTCTTAATGAACTTGCACAAAGAAAAGTCAGATTCTAATTCTGCCCCTAATATAGGCTTTATTGAAACGGCATGACGGACTGCTTCACTGACGTCCATCCGGTGGTCTTCTCCTCCTTCAGCTATGGGTCAGCAATGCTAGGGGCACACGGGACCACACACTAAGCTATTTAAGCGAAGATTATGTGAATACATGTTATAGCTATAACTATCTACTTTAAGGTTAGTTGTCAGTACTATCAACCATCTAAACACAGAGCCCCAAGGAATCTTTACTCCAGCCTCATTATGTTGTACTATGAGGGAGGGCTGGTGTATGGCACATGAATCTCCTTCCCAATGTCATCATATGGGTCAGTCATGATCATCTCTGGGATGGAATTCTCCGCTGCCTTTGTCAACAGTTTCCTAGCACAATTACACAAAAAACAGTTAGAGCAAGCATTATTAAGATTATCAAGATGACAACCCCTAACTGGGCAAGAGATTTTCTCCAGTCTTTTAGCCAGTCAAGCCAAGCATCCCAGGGATCACTAACACCCAAATTCCTTTGAGGCTTCTCAGATAAAGATATCCTTTCAGTGCATTCATTACTTGTCCATCTGTTCCCAGGTTATCTAGAATAAGAGTACAACAAGTATCTCCTATCATCTTACATACTCCCCCTTTCTCTGCCAGAAGCATGTCCAATGCCATTCTGTTCTGGAAGGCCATAATACTTGTGGGACCCAACTGTTCCACATTCCCTTTCAGGGCGTCTCTGGAGTGGTTCACAAATCTCTGCTGATTATAATGAATGTAATTAATTCAATCTCCATTTTTGTTGATGGTGACAATGGGAATAAGTGTCTCAAATCCTGCTGGCACCTGATCCCTTGCTTTGAACTCATTGGGGACCCCCCCTTGGGACTCCTATTGCATCTATGTATACATGTGTGTCCAAGCTCCCAGCTGGCTTTGATTCCCTTTTTTTCCTGGTGAGAGTCACCTCATCTTCCCAGGACTGTTTGTGGGGGTTCCGGAGACGGTCAAGAGACAGTTCCCAATCTGGGGGGTCGAAGATGCAGAAGGGCATGAGAGTATGAGAGCCAAGGCACACTGGCCATGCCACATACCTTCTGAAAAAGGAGATATGAACATTAATATATCAATATTTCTATTAAATATTAAGAATTAATATTCATAACTAATATTAATATTCTAACGTGAATATTAATATTTTCTATTAATAACGCCCGTACCAATATTCACTCACGTGGCTATCAGTACGGTATTATTAATATGGTTACCTCCTATAATGTTCCATTAAGGTACAATATTGATAACAGCGTCAGATCTGACTTCAACAATCAATATTATAATATAACACAGTCTCAACACACTCACGCTAGACTGTATTGTATTAATTTGTACCTTAACTGTAACGTTTTCCTGTTCCTTTACAACGTACTATTACAATTATATTATTACTGTGCTTGTATAACAGAAATGAAACAGTGCTAATAAAAACAAGTTATTTATTATACACTATGCTAAAGTTACACAAATCACACAATAAAACAATAATATAATAAACACCAACACCTACTTATTTTTCCCACCCACACTCACATACACACACCAATATACTTTTACCCTCCCAACTATCGCTAACTTTCCCTAATCATGGAATGGAAGATTGGGGATGTAGTGCAGGGGTCAGGATGCAGGGTAAGTATAGAGGCAGAAGGGAATTAGGGGTATAGGATTGGTAGGAGAGAGAGAGAGAGAGAGAGAGAGGGGTTAGGGGCTCTTGGGATACTTAGACCAATCCTTGCTGGAACTCTGTCATGGCGACCTTTCCCCCATCTTCCTTCAGGTGACTCATTCAGGAGACTGCCTTCTCTGGCCCCCAAAGTTGGCTATATTGTATATCTAAGCCCCCTCCCCCTTCAGGTGAAAGCAGTGAGGTGTAGTGATACTAGCCTAACACCCCCTACAGGGAACCTTCTGCTGTTAGGCCACGGATCTACTTTCTTTTGATCTCATCAGCCTCCATGTCTCCGGCCATTGTAACGCCCGCCTGAAAGTTCCTGCTATCAGTTTAAGATAGAGGGAAGTGCATCACACCTATTCAGACAAAAGGTCTATTGAACCATAGTTTAACATACCTATGATACTGTCAACATATGGCCCTATTGTCTTCCCCCATACCCCAGCAGGCATATGGCATTCCTACAGGAGGGGGGCTTTGAATAGAGTGAAGTGAATACTATGTATCTTGGCCTTCTCACTACTAGGATTAAATACATATATATATATATAGGGGCAAATATCTATGGGGAAACTCTTCCCCCTGTAACACCTTCCATCCTTGCTCTCAACTTCATGTCAGCACACAACCACACCACGTCCCCCAGAGCTTGAGACTGATTCATAAGATAGTTCTGATAATCAGCCCCAGAGGTATTTATGACCTCTCCACAGTATCCTTCAGGGAACTTTCACATGTCCTTTCCCCCCTTTGTCTCTACATCAAAACACGTGTAGTTCCCCTTATAAATGGTGATGTTGAGTTGGGTTTCAGTCTTCAACTTCTCGATTATTGCAAACATAAAAACTATTAATACTGAGAATCTTTGGGCAATACTATCCATGGGTCACTGGGCTGGAAGTATCGGACTGAAACAACTTTGTTCTTCCTTTTAGACAACTTTTTCACGGCCCAGAAACCTATTTTTACTATATCATTTAAAATCTATATTCTTTGAGTCAGGATTAGCACTCACACAAGGGGGAACACCATGCTTTCAAATCTCCAGACTCAAAGCTTTCTTACAGTGATTGGTGTAGATCCAATTAGGTTTTCCTATGAGCTTCACTGATGTGCTTGTGGTCAACAACATTTATAATGGCCCATCAAACCAGGGTTTGAGGACTGTTCTACCGTGTCTTTTTACCACCAACCAATCTCCAGACACAAGTGGGTGGGTTCCTGGTACCTTATCAGGATCCGGAAGTGAAGCAAAACTGATCACATAATCTGTCAGACAACCATGTTGCATCTGGAGCTGCTGCAGGAAATACAGTCTTGTCCTAGGGCCTGGCACAAAAAGGACCTCATAGGGACTAAGGTCTGTCTTACGGTTAAGGGTATACCTTACTGAAAAGAGGGCTAACAGCAGGCATTCTCTCCATGGCTTACCAGTCTCCGCCATGGCTTTTTGAATCTTTAATTTTAGTATTCAGTTCAGTTTTTTCCTACCCTACCGCTGCTTTGTGGATGGTACGAAGCATGTAAAGCCTGTTCTACACCAACCATCTTCATCATCTCTTGTATCACTTCCCCTGTGAAATGAACACCTGTGTCACTTTCAATGGTCTAAGGTACCCCATACCTGCATACAACTTTGGCCATAATCGTCTTTGCTGTGGTTTAGGCTGTGGCTTTAGCTACCAGGTATGCTTCTGGCCATCCTGAAAACAAGTAATCACATACCAATACATACTCCTACACACCCACCTTGGGTAGTTGAATGTAGTCTGCAAATGTTGAAACGGATACAAGGGGCGAGGTGTGTGTTTCTAGGGTACCTTAACCACCTGACCCATGTTGTTCGGGGCACAAATCATACATCCTTGAGTATATATAGCTGCTACAGTGCTGAACCCTGGGGTGTACCATGCGCTATGTACTAAATCACACAGCAGTTTTTGACTGGTGCGTCACTCCATGGTTTGTGTGTGCCGTCGTGGGTTAGAGGGACCTGGGAAGGCAGAGTTTCCCTTGGAACTGTATTAGGCCTTCCTCCTTTGCAGTCCCTCCTTTTTACACCCACTGGTCCCTTTCCTCCTTCCCCGCCTAGTTCTGTAAGGTCTTAAGAACTTTCAGGGACACAGGAGGAGTTATTTCAGGGACCTGAACTGTAGCCACTAAGGCAGGGGTCTGCCTAGGTAATTTGGCAGCCATTTTTGCCTCCTGATCTGCCTTGGCTTTCCCTTTTGCCGCCTCTGCGTCTGTTTCACAGTGGCCTTTTCCTTTTATCACCGCCACTCAAGTTGGCAACTTGAGGGCTTCCATCAGAGACCTCACCACTTCCCACATGGTCAAAATCTCATTGTCTCTTGTGATATCATCTGCAAACAATCATGAGGTGCCCTAACTCTTCCCTCCCCCCTTGCTCCAGAGGCAACAGGGTGGCTGGATTCAAAGTATTACACCTTTGGACAGTAACATTGTCAGGCAACAAAATGGCACACTGCATTCTCAAATGGCGGGCAACAAAAAGACTTGGGTTATACTTGCAGAATGATAGATGTAATATCATGAGGAGCAGGCACTGTCCCTTTGTGGTTTAGGACTATTTCAGAGCTTTTATCAAGCATGGCTTGTACAACTGCTATAGCTCTGATGCAGAAAGGGGCACCTCTGGCCACGGAGTCAAGTTGGGCTGAATAATAAGCCACAGGGCGTTGTTGCTAGCCATGCAGTTAGGTGAGGACAGCTGCGGCATATCCATTCACTTCTGTACAATACAATCTAAATGTAATAATCTGATAGACCCAGTGCGGGAGAGCACATAATTGCCAGATTTTGGGCATAAAAGGCATCAACCACCTCATCTGTAAAGTTGAAGGAGCTAGAAAACAATAATAAAGAGGCTGCAGCAAACTTGCATATCCAAGAGCTGCAACGAGAAACAAAGCCCAAAAATGGCTCTGTGCATTCACATTCAGGGGTGAGATGTTTCACCCCAGGAAGGTAACAGTAATGCAAAACTGAAGTTTTGTTTTTGACACCTTACAGCCATGGTGACATGGCTGCAGTATACATACTGGATGAGTTCTGGGCTCCCTGCGGCAGCACCACTCAGTATACTGTTCACCCTCATGTGTGAAGGCAAACAAATACCAACTGTCTGGATGTAGCGGTACTAAAAAGAAAACATCTGCCAAATCAATCACAGTGGAGTGGGTAGAGGTGGCGGGAACCTGAGACAACAAGGTGTGTGGATTGGGCACAATGGGGGTGTTATGACTGTGGCTTCATTGACAGCACAATGGGTGGGTTTTGCCCTTCTCACTTTTCTTTTTCTTAGGGTACAAAAGAGTGTTAGAAGGGGATACAATTTCAATGAACCCCTCTTTTTTTTCACAAAGTCTCGGACTGTTTGAGATATGGCATTTTACTGTGTCATACTCAAGGGATACTGCAAGCAGGGATTCCTTCTCAGCTTCTGGGAGTACTGACATGGACCAGGGAGTTTTATCACTAACGGCTAACAAAGTTCCTGCTCATTGAGGGCACCTGCTAGTTTCAAAGTGCCATCCGCCTGGTATGAGATGCTGGCACAGACTTTTGCAAGCAAGTCTGCACCCAGGAGGCAACAGGGGACGGTATCACTGACCAGCAACCAGGCAAGCACTTCTTGGTTAAGGGCAAATCTAACACGGATGGGTTCTGTTAAAAGGAGAGTGTACTACTTTCCCATCCACTCCTATGCAAGGACGGGTGTCCGTGGAGAAGTCAGGAGAAGACATGTTTGCTGTGCACAACTGTCTTGGCCGCTCCCGTATCAATCAAAAACGGGACCACTTCTTTATCACCCAGGGATATCATTGGAGCCGGACTTTAATCTGCTAAAATGAGGGCACAGTCGATACTGGATTGCCTGTTTCCTAATCTTGGTCCAAATTTTTCCTTTCTCTCCCCTATACACTTTCCTCAATACTCACAGTCGGACTTCTGCCTGTTCTGTAAGCTTGTTATCTTTCAGGCACCCTTTATTTTCCCTACATACCTTTTTTCACTACTCAGTTTCAGTTTATCACAGGTGAGACCATTTCCATCACAATCCCCTCCTTTTGTGATTCTAGCATGGGCAGGACACCCAGGACCAAGTACTTTACTTGACCTTGTATCAAATGCAGGACCTAACCTAACATCTTCTCCCGATTCACCTTTACCTGCAGTCCTGAACACCTGCACCATCACAACAACCTGTTAGGAATCAAGATGAAGTTGCCTCCAAGTGCGGACTTAATCCTAGTAAAGGAAATACATTGAAGTTAAAGCATTTCATCTAATTAAGCAATACAAGTTATAACTAACTATAGGTATATGTGTATCCTGCATTTACTGAGTTGAGTAGTCTTTGTGGCGCTACTTAGATTTATGTGCATTGTTTCCTACTTGTAGCCGTGTCAGGGAGAATACCAGTAACTAAGATGGCCGCTGGGCAGGGACTGAAGTTCCCTCAGTTAAGTTGGCCGCTGACCCGGCCGGAAGTTGCAGGAGTTAAGATGGCTGCCGGAGCGGAAATGGGATTAGTTAAGATGGCTGCCAGAACGGAAATTGGGATGTAGGACCACGCCATCTTGTGTGATAACCGGATACAAAGAGGTGAGCCGCGGGTGTGGTTTTGGCACTGACATACTTCACAGGTCCACCCCTCTGGAGAGGGAGACTGAGGGGGCTAGTGAAATGGTGGGAGATGTGTCTGCTGGAGCGTGGCAGGGTCCTCCCGCGCCATTTTAGGGGCTGTGTTGGCAGCATGTAAAGATAATCAAATCATTTATCCTTTCATTATACATTTCCGTCCAGCCTAATTTTCTTGTACTTAATAATTTTCCTGCTGATGCTCGCATTGTTTTTCATAACATCTATAATAGAATCTTCTAAATTCAAGGCCTTGAGAAACTTTGTAATGGTTTCACTCCTTTTTTGGCCCAAAGCCAGAGCACACACCTCCCTGTGATGATTTCTTTCATTCTCAACTTAACCCTTAATTTTGCCTCATCATCACATCGGTAGAACTGATTTCGCAACACACAAGGTCAGATTTTTGGTCCACACAGACATAAAAAGTAACAGACATGACATTCAACATAAAACAAACTGACATAAAGAAACATTTCCCATACATTAACACACACAATTCTTTGAACTTATTTCTCTTGAGCCACCACTTGCGGGGCCATCCGTTCTCCAGGTAACATCGACACTGTGTTACCACCCACTCAAACTTCCAGTACGAAGTCGAGCAGACAATACACAGACAAACAGTACGCCTGACAGGGAAGGGGTTAGTCGCAATCAGACTCAGTTTCCTGACCGATCAGACTATACACTAGCTAGTTCTCCACGTCTGGTCTACTAGCTTTAAGGTTCTACCACATCTGTCACTGCTAACTTACGGTAGCCAGTACAGGAATCCACATCTTTCACTGGTCACTTAGGGTAGCCAGTACAGGAATCCGCATCTATCACTGGTCACTTAGGGTAGCCAGTACAGGAATTACACAACCTCCCTATCAGCGGATCACCTCTTCTGTCCTAGGCTATCTCTCGAGAAGCCAGTACAGGAATTATGTGATCCACCCTTCCCTCCCTCAAGCGACCGTGTAATGGTAGTCCGCTCCTTCGGCTGCTGAAGTTACATTCCCTCAAGCCCACCCAGGGACGCCAACTCATGTGGATGGCTCTCAAGGGGAGCCTTAGGGTTTTTTTCTGTGCTCCAAATTAAAGTAATCCTAGGATATTAACATGCATGGAAGAAACAACACTGACACCTGGTTGGGTCAAAGTAGTTCTTGTTTATTAGAGGAAGGTACAGTGCCCATATACCCCAGGGAGGGGCATTCCTCTCCAGAGGGTTATACTGTTTTATTGGTTAGTAATGCAAAATAAAGTTTCACTTCTGCGCATCTAGTCCAGCTAAAGAATGTAAACTATAGATAAGAGCAGGATTGTTTCCGGAGCTGACACCATCTTGTAATGGCTTCATGTCTTTTAGTCTTCATATCCATAACAAGAGTGATACAGGGAAGGTTTCCTAGCAGCATATACTGTTTTGAAAAAAAATGATCTGAGCCAAAATTTCCATTGGAACAGCAACTGGAGGGTGTTTGCGCTTAACCACACAATGTGCTCTGTCTATAGTGAAATCCTGTGCAGAGCAGTCAAGTAGATAAGATCTTTAATGTATTGCTGTTGCTCTGAAGGCTGGATGTCCTCAGGTATCCCACAGAACTTTATATTGTTCTGCCAGGACCTGTCCTATAGGTCCGCTATCTCACATCATCGGTGAGGACATTATGGGCATCTATCAGCTGATTGTGCGAAGATGCAAAGTCGCCCAATTTTGGATTCCACATGCAGGATCTTGCCATCTAACTCTCTCACTGTAGACTGAATTGGAGTCAGGAGTTGTGTCAGTTTGGCTGTCATAGAGGAACTAAATGCCATTAACATCTCTTTTATTAGATTGCCAGAAGCTGGCAGGTCTGAGGTGTGAAGGTCTTGCAATGTCTCAGCTAATGTCAGAGAGGTGGACCATGCTTCAGGTGGACTAGTCTGTGCCATTGTAGAGGCACCCTGCTTTCTTGGCTTTTGCTTAGCTGGGCTGGCTGATGGTGTCGGTGGGAGGGAAGGTGTTTCAGTCTGTGGAGAAGCCAAGCCCGGATAGATCACCACCAGCAGATTGCAACATGTCCCAGGCAGAGACACTGGGTAACAAGCAGGATCATCAGGTGCCCTTATACCAGGCTTTACTAGGACAGGTGCAGGGAGGCAGATAAGGCCAGTGAGGTATTGCATGGCGGGGTAGTATGCAAGACCGAGCCATGTTGCTGACCGTGCTGCAGTCTGGAATTGGGGGGGGAGGAGTATGCGCTTTGGCTCGCTCCTGCTGGAAGAAAAAGTCCAGTTTCCTTTGGGCCCTAAGGCTCCTCTTGCCTCTCGGCATCTTTTGCTTTATTAAGGGGTCCCGGGTAACAAGCAGATCATTAGGTGCCCTTATACCAGGCTTTGCTAGGAATTGTCGCTGCTGTGGAGATGGAGCCTAGCAGTTATGCTTCCATCTCTCCCTCAGCTGCCTGGCCATGCCCTCTAGTGTAGCAAATTCAAACTTCATTCAATGCAACCATTTGATGTTATGAAAGGTAGAAGTTAGAGATAAAAGTACTTTTCCAACTTGGAGGTCTGGAGGGACTAGATTGGCAGAAGAGACCTTGGATAAATTGAGATTCAAGACCTCTGTTTTTATTGTTTTATGACACTGTTTCACTGGAAGTAAAAAAAGAATGGGGTCCCAATTATCTTATATTATGCATTTAATGTATATATTTTTTTCTTTTCACCTTCATTTTTATTGCGTTTGTGTATATGTGATTTTATTACATTTACTCCTACTACAATTTCCACTTTATTTTTCTGTACAGGTGCATTCATCTATACATTGAATGGCACTGATCCCGAAGGCTATCCAGTAACTTATGGTTTAACCTTTGAACCTGGATCAAAGCGTTATTTTTCCATTGACCCTATCAATGGAAACGTCACAGTGATTGAAGAGCTAGACCGAGAGGTACATAAATACAAGCCTTGTATAATTTAGGATGACTTTAAGTATGTACAACATTTTATTGCTATGAATAAAACCTATGCACTATGAGCCTGCAGTCATACAGTATTTCCTTCCATCAGTCCTTTACCTCTTGCTAACATACATTCAGTAGTAGATGGGATCATCAGTGCAAGATTACACTACACAACCAGTAACCATGAAGATACACAGGTCTGTTTAGGTGCTGTGAATACAAATGGTCTTGTGTATGATGTTTACAACTATTAGCAAATTAAATAATTTTGTTTGCTTGATATTTATTCCTTTGACAAGGTGACTGTCTTACTTTTCTTACCTACATATTCCTTCTGAATGATTTCAAATGTGCTTAAAACGTAGTTCTTACCTAGATTTTAAAGATATTAGGTGGAAGTAGAAAAAAGATACCATATTTGCTACATTTTTCATTCTTAGTGTTTCTTTTTTGATACTTACAGAAACAAGATGAGATTGAGGCAATTGTCAGCATATCAGATGGAATAAACAAGGTAAGTGCAAAGGCGTTAAAGGGTGCTATGGCTAGAAGCTATCCAGATCCCATGGAGAGAAACTAACACTTCTGTAGGTAGGCTGACAGATGGGAACCCCATTAGTCACTAGAAGGGGTGGTCATGTGGCCATGTGTGAATTGACCAGCAAGTTGAATATGCACACTGTCATTCCATATATCTCTAAGGATCTGTCAGAAAAAAAGAAGTAATTTCTCGTCAATCTCCAACAGTCCTATAGACTTTGAATTGAGTGATAGTGCTCAACCATTGCCCTATTTAAGGGGCAGTGGCATTTTCACCATGGAGGCAGACTACATACATGGCTTCTATGGGGCCATGGTGAGGAGGCCTGGTGCTGAACTCCTTCTCCTCCTTCTCCTGTTTCCCACAGAAACCACAGCAATTTCCTGCAGTCACCAGTAGGCTGATTTTTACAGTTTACATTCAGTTAAACGATAACTGTATAAATTCCTATACAATGAGCTCCCCCTAGTGGTGGCTGCAGGTTGATAGTTTTATAAAATACTGAGGGGAAACAGAGGAGCTTTGTGAGGGATATTTATCAATCAGTATGCCAGTTGTCTGGTGAAAATACACTGAGAAATATGGTATTCAGCACATTCATAAAACACCTGTTCTACTTTTTCCAACCTAGAAGTTGAGACAGGGTATGTTTTTTAAAACAATTTTATGCCTAATCATAAATAAGGCAGAAATCTCATGGCTATGAAATCTGTGTTTGCCCCTGCAAATGGCTGCTGATGGAGCATAATGTGACCAGTCCATCCATCAGCAGCCTCCACTGACTTACACTGTAGACAGAGAGGTGAGCTAGCACATGCACAGTCCATCTGCAACATATGGCTATGGAGGCCGCTGATGGATGAGAATGGTCACATGAACCTCCATTAGTAGACATTTTGGGATTTCAGTGCCAGGCTGGAGATAAGAAACTGTGCTCCTAAACAAGAATTAAGCATATTAAACATCAACCTATAGTTTAGTAACAGTGTTTCATTAGCTGCCTTCAGACTATACAGTATTATGCAAATAGCTTAAAATACATTACTGGAAAGAAACCAAATTAGACCACCACCTCCAAACAATATGAAATAAAGTGCAGGTGCACACTACTATGGCTGACCTGCGTAAGCAAACAAAAGTATATGTAGTATATGTAGATGTCCTCAGGATAGGCCAACAATATCTGATCATCAGGGGTCCAATACCCCACCAATCAGCTGTTCTGCAGCGACGTTCCGCTTCGGGACACATCACCAGTGGAGACAGTCATTGACTGCTGAGAGGCATGTGACCCCATCCTTCTGAAAGATCACAGGACAGGACTGGAAGACTGTTAAATGGAGAGCTGGAACATAGTCACAGGTAGAAGGTGAGTTTTTCTAACACGTACAACACACTACAGGCCTTTGTTAGAAAGTACAAAATTCTGAGCAACCCATTTAAAACTAAGAGTGAAATATTGAAGCACTGAAATTATGTTATGCCCAATTTTTTTAAACTCATTGCAGGTATCTGAAAGAGTTCGAATTCTGGTAACAGACGCCAATGACGAGAGTCCAGAGTTCCTGAATACACCATATATTGTGAATGTGCCTGAGGTATAGTTAATATCCACAGTTTTCTTGGAGTGGTGGAGATAATGGCTTTTATTCAGGTTTCAGCACTATATTTATCATTTTAAGTCCACTGTATTCATGAGTAGATTGTTGCCCCTCTCTATAGGTCATCCATCAGTCATTAGTGATGAGGGAGGGGTAGGAGGGCTGAAAAGTTTCAGAAAACAATAAGAGCTTGAGAAACCAGAGCATTCATAGGTTTTTGTACCCAAACTGTTAAATTTGAATGTAACGTATTTTGTGTTTTCTAGGACACTCCTCCTGGAAGTAGTATTTTCCAGGTAGAGGCAGTAGACAAAGACACAGGGTCTGGTGGAAGTATTACATATTTAGTACAGGTAAGTTACTTTTATTTCATAGGGTTGCCTGTTTGTTAGTTTGAGCATTGATATTTTAAACGTACTGTTATTTAATTGACTATCATATAATACTGTTCATAGTTTATATAAAAAATTTCTGTGATTAGGGAGATGTAAGCATGGTCCAAATGATGTATCCTCCAGACATAGTGTGTTATTTTCATTATTTATTGCTAACATAATATGCAAGGTGATCTATCTTGAAGTAGCGATTATAAGTTGCTATCTGCAAAAAATGCAATAGAAAAATGTAAATCAAATCAATATTTGACCACCCTTTGCCTTCAAAACAACATCAATTCTTCAAGGTATGCTTTCGCAGTTTTTGAGCGAACTTGTTCTAAACATCTTAGGGAACTAACTAAACATTCTCTGTAGAAGCTTTCTCGTATCATTCTGTCTTTTCATGTAATCCCAGACAGACGTAATGATGTTGAGATAAGGGTGAGGGCGATGTTATCACTTCCTGGACTCCTTGTTCTTCTTTATGTTGAACATAGAGGGTCATTTACTAACCAGAAATATGCTTAGATTAGGCATATTTCTGGCGCAGATTGCACCACAATCTGTGACTTTTCCCCACTCATGCCAGGTCTAAAAACGGGGGCGTGGCAGGCCTGTCTCTTTTGCCATTTTCTATGCCTGATTTAGGCATAGAAAATGGTCAAAATGTAAGACAGCTAAGGGAGCTGTCTTAAATTTAGATGCGGTGGTGGATCCGAATAAATTATGTAGAGGCTGGCACCTGTACATAACTCCAGCGGATCCACTGCCAGCTATAGGGGAAATTAAGACCGGCGCCTAAATGACCCCCATAGTTCTTAATGCCATTGGCTGTATGTTTTGGGTTGCTGTCCTGCTGCAGAATACATTTGATGCCAACCAGACTCCTCCCTGATGATATAACATGATGATTTAGTACCTATCTGTATTTCTCAGCACTGAGGACTCCATTAATCCTGACCAAATCCCCAGCTCCATTTGCTGAAAAATTAATGCAGCACATAAAAGACACATTATGCTTACTTCCCTTTGAAATGAGAAGATGGCCAGTGCCATGAGCTCAGAACTGCCAGAAACCAGTGGGACCCAGGTACACTCATCTAATGTTCAGAGAAGTCTGTCCAGAAGTGGTCTTCAGGGAAGAATTGCAGCCAAAAAGCCATCATTTCAATGTGGAAAGAAGGTCAAGTGACTCCTCTTTGCATGAAAACATAGGAACTAGGGTACCGCAAAATGTCAACAGGGGCTCTGGACCGATAAGTCAAAATTAGAAATATTTGGCTGTAACAGAAGGCAGTTTGCCGAAGGGTTGGTACAATAATGAAGGAGGAGGTTCCTTGCAAGTTAGAGAATGCATTTCAGCAAATGTAGTTATGAATTTGGTCAGTAATAATGGTGTCCTTAATGTTGAGAAATACAAGTGGATATTTATTTATCATGCTATACTGGATCCAGATTTATTCTGCAGCAGGAAAATGACTCCAAACAAAAAGAAAACACCATTAAAGACTATTTTCAGTATAAAAGAAGAACAAAGAGTCCTGGAAGTGATATGCCCCCCACAGAGCCCTGATCTCAACATCACGGGGTCTGTCTGAAATTACATGACGAGACAGAAGGTTTTGAGCAAGCCTACATCCACAGAAGATCTGTGGTTAGTTCTCCATGATGTCTGGAACAACCTTCATGTTGAGTTCCTTCAAAAACTGTGTGCAAGTCTACCTAGAAGAATTGAATCTGTTTTGAAGGCAAAGGGTGGTCACACCAATTGTTGATATGATTTAGATTTCTCTTTTGTTCATTCACTTTGCATTTTGTTAATTCTATTAACTAAATTCTGTTAAATTAGATTTTTGATGCAATCTCACTTTATATCATTTTTCCACAGTAGCCTAAAACTTTTGCACAATATTTCACACATGACCTTTCAATTTTGGCTTCTTTTTGTTGAATAAATGATGAAATGGTGGAATCTATTGTTCATCTGAGGTTGTATTTACCTAATTTTAAGACCTTCTAAGGACTAGATGTTCAATTCCTCCTTCGTACACAGATCACATTTTCCTGCTACCTGGCTTCAATAAAACATTGTACTGTTAGATCCTGTAGAAAAGGAACAGTATTTTTTTTTAAATAAAATAAACAGTAAGCCCCATAATGAGATTGCATATAACAGCCCTTGCTCTTAACAGCAAATGCAGGCAGTCTTCTTTACATAAAACAGGGATGCAAGCCCTTTAATTGGTTAATACTGTAGGGAATTATACTATATATTGCGTTGCTTTTTGGCTCTATATTCTGCTTTACTTTTTTCCCTCTGTTGAGCTGACGGTGTGTTGGTAATCCAATCATCCAGTTTTGTTAGGGGAACATGAAGCCCTAGGGCGTCATGAACTGATAGATGCTGGCTCCTTTTCCTAGCACAACACCTGTTCTGCAAATCAGATGAATAACACATCACCTTATATAGGGATGCCATCATATCATTATCTTTTAACCCTGTTAAGCTGGTGGAATGGAAAATGCTTTAAATGCTTTAAATACAGTATTACACTTTTATTTACTGTAAATGTTTATTGCATTGGTTTATTCAAAAAAAAAGTGTTTCTATTTTTATAATAAATGTATCTTTATAGATATGAATATGGATAAACTTTTAGAGACAGATTCATTAGAGCACTGAACTCTTATATTTTCTATGAAGTTTACAGTATATAATGTATGTACTACATAGTATTCTGTACTATTGCTACAGAATAGAGAAGATGTCGATCCAAACTGGTACCAGATGTACAGTACTGAAGCCTCTATTGTGTGACACCATAGACGCTGCCTTTCAAGTAGGCCTAGCCTAAAGTCCCATATACTGTGGCTTTAGAATTATCATTGTATGCTTCTAACAATATCTACTTCTCTGTAGCCTTCCCCTTGTCCTTGTCATGCTTCCATATCACTAGGGTGCTGACATGAAAATAAAATAGCATTGATTTATAAGTACATCTTGTGATGTATTCACATCTACATTTTTGTTCAAAAAGTGCCTTTTTCCCATGGCCTTCTTAAAGGCAAATCTGACACTGTATATAACAACAGTCACTAAAAATTAATGGAAACAATTAGTGGATATCTAGTTTAAAGGGAATGTGTCACCTATAATAGTGACCGATATCCCTTTGTTGTAATCTGATTTTCTGTACATTTTGTTATTCTGTTCCTAAACATGATTATGAGGGCCTTCATCTTGTCTGATCTGTTAAAAACATTTAGAGATATTTTTTTACAGCAACCACTATGGGCCATAGACACAATAATTTGGAGGGGACTCATTGACTTCTATGTGTAGATCACCTATTGTGAATGGTACATCCTGTATTATATATGTATAGGCACTATCTTTTAATCCTATTTGTGATGATATGATATAACTACTAAACAATGATCTGTACAGACCAAGAAATGATGGCAATTATTAGGCCTAGTGGGTAGTGCAAAAATTGCAGGATTTTAGGATTATCTAATATAGATAATGACTTAGAAAATTAAAAGTATCACAAATATACCTTATAAATGTTTACTATGAAAATGGGTTGTCTTACTAAAGCAAACTACTACTATTATTATTATTATTATTATTTATTTGAAAACACCATTAATGCCATGAGGCTGCACATAAAATGATAGTTACTAATACAAAATATAAAAGTACAATAAACAAGAAACTATAAACAGATTGGTACAGAAGGGGAGAGGACCCTGCCCAGCTTGCAATCTACAAGGGAAGGGGGAAGAACACAGTAGGCCAGGGTAAATGCTGCTCATTTGGGTGTGTGGTGGCAGCATGCTTGTTGAAGGTGGTAGGCTTTCCTAAAGAGGTGGGTTTTCAGGTTACATTTGAAGGTTTGGATTTTGGGGCAGGGTTTGATGTACTAGAGTAGTGAGTTTCAGCGTATGGGAGACAAACATGAGAAATCTTGTATTCAGTTGTGTGAAGAGCAGATGAGAGGAGAACAGAGGAGTAGGTCCTGTGAGGATCGGAGATTATGTGTTGGGATGTATCGAGAAAGCAGGTCCAAGATGCATGGAGAGGACTGATTGTGGATGGCCTTATATGTAGTTGTTAATATTTTGAATGGAATTTGCTGGGCAATGGGGAGCCAGTGAAGGGGTTGGTCAAGGGAGGGATGCAGAAGAGAAATGAGGGAAGAGGTGGATTATCTGGGCAGTACAGTTGAGCATAGATTGGAGGGGTGTGAGAGTCCTAGATGGGATGCCACAGAAGAAAATGCAGTACTCCAGGCAGGAGATGATGAGGGCTTGAACTAGCATTTTATTTGACTCAGGGGTGAGGAAGGAACTAATACAAGAGATGTTCTTGAGTTGAAAGTAGCAAATGGAGGTGAGTGTTTGGATGTGTGGCTTAAAGGACAGGGCAGAATCAAACATTACCCCTACGCAGCAAACCTGCGAGACTGGAGAAAGCATTGTGCTATTAACTGTAATGGATAGGTCAGGTAGGAGGGCTGAGTGACATGGGTGAAAGACAATTAATTCAACTTTCTCCATTTTGAGTTTTAGAAAGCAAGAGGAGAAGAAAGCACATATAGCCTACAGACAAGCTGGGATTATGGATAGCACGGAAGTGACATCTGGGTCAGAGAGGTAGATTTGAGTGTCATCAGCATAGAGATAGTTTTGTTCAATCAATATAGCTGCGATGGCCTCTCCATGAGCAAATGAATGAGATGAGTTTGTATTTTTTAACCCCTGATTAACCCCTGAAAGGCCTCAAAGTGACTGTCAGATCCCGCAATCAGCGTTGACCGTGGCATTTGAGGGGTTGAATGGCGGGGGGGTGGCACGATCACCACCCCCCATCATTGCACCCACTGCATACAATGGAATGAGATTTGTGACGATTTAATTCATTATGAATCAAATTTCTTTGTGAACTTCGGGAGCCGAATCAAATTTTTGATAACTTCCTTCATCTCTACTAATAAACTAAAAAATGCCCTGTGGATACTGCAATGTAATATTCATGTAATGCACTTATTCAGTCATTACAATAGATAAGTAAACCACATAGACCATGTCCAGTTTAGTCACTGTGCCCAAAGAATCGATCAGATTCTATTATGTTTCTGTGGTATCTCCTAATATAAAGAAATGAGAGATTCATTATTATTGCCTATAGATTTCTTTATTTTTTTTCTGAAACTTAGAACTATGGTTAAGCAGCTTGAAGCAAGGCAGATTAGACCTTCTTAATGGTACTTACTGTAAATGAAGCAGTGAGCTATGTTGGGTTATTTTCAGCCGCGGTGTCCTGAGCAAATACAACACTCTAAAAAAAGATAATTTATGACACAGATAACACCTTTTATTTTTAGGACTCACATAACACCAAATTCACAGTGGATCGCCATAGCGGTGTTCTTCGTATCAAAGCTGGAGTGTCATTGGACTTTGAAAAATCAAGAACTCATTTTGTCACAGTCCTAGCCAAGGTATGTAGTCTATTTTATTAGCACATTTGAAAATAACTGTTGAAAAAAACGTACCTTTTCAGTCCCCTGCTTTTCCAGTCATCTGCGTCTTTGTTTATAGGCTGCCACATGGCCTCTGTGGTCATGTCCCGTTTTGGCATTATATTATCATCAGCTGAAGCCACCAATTTCAGCATCTAATGTGTATGCGGGCCTCGCGATTCTCTCCTAACAGATTATTTAGTGGAAAAGAAGGATAAGGCATTTTGAATTTGAATTCCCAATCATTTGTTCTGGAAGGAGACAATCTGCTGCCTCTAGCCATTGAAAACACATGCATACTGAGCCAAATCAGGTATGCATGTGTGTGGAATGGCTCTCTGCCGAATGAGCTGTCGGACTCGACTGAGAACTATTGATGGTATGGGAACACCTTTAGTGGCTTCACTGTTTGTTGGGAGGGGAAGGGGCGGATTGAATAGCTAACATATTTTATTTTAAGACATCTACTGTTTTTTTTTCTTTTTGCTTTGGTTTGAACAATGAGATGATCTCTTTAAAGTTTTTCTCATCTTCACATTTGTACACAAACATAGAAGAGGATTCTTTACGGTAAGAGCAGTGAGACTATGGAACTCTCTGCCTGAGGAGGTGGTGATGGTAAGTTCACTAAAAGAGTTCAAGAGAGGCCTGGATGTATTTTTGGAGGGTAATAATATTACAGGTTATTGTTACTAGAGAGGGGTCGTTGATCCAGGGAGTAATTCTGATTGCCTGATTGGAGTCGTGAAGGAATTTTTTTTCCCTAAAGTGGGAAAAATTGGCTTCTACCTCACAGGGGTTTTTTGCCTTCCTCTGGATCAACTTGTAGAAAAACCGGCCTTATAAACTATGTTACTATGTTACATAAATTCCTTTTGTTACCTGTCGTTAACACTACTTAGGTGGTGGAAGGGAAGGCTCCCCTTAAGGCCCTTTTCACATGAACGATACGGATTCAGTCCGGATGCAATCAGGAAAACTCGCACCAATCCGCACTCAATCGCAGTCAGTTTTGTCTGTGATTGCGTATGTTTGTTCAGATTTTAACACGCGGGTGCGATGTGTATGAATGCTTTTTGCACGCGCGTGATTAAAATCTGAATGTTTACAAACATCATCGCTAAGCAACCATCAGTGAATCACACATTGCATCCGCACTCACTGAAGATATGTCACTTTGATACAAGTAGTCAGGGTACACACGGTTGCCATCCGTCCGTAGATTTACGGACAGTCCGCAAAAACCGGGTGTTTTCTTCTGCCGTCCGTAGCGTCCGGCAGAAAAAAACACTGTCCGTAAAGACATTTCCCGAATCCAGAATTCTGCACTGCGCATGTGTGAGCAGTGCCAGGAGACGAACAGGAGCCGATGCTGGCTAGGAAAGAAGAAGAGGACCTGTGACTGAGGGAGGAGGAGTCCCACTGGCCACCAATGAAAATGCGTCAATCCCTCACAGTTTCCTGCTGCTTTCCCACTCCGCGCAGTCAGTGATCACATGGAGACTGCGGGCGGTCTCCATGTCTTATAGCCCCATGTGCTGTTCAGCCTGTGCTTCATCTATCTTAAACTACTGGGGCACTATTAGGGATATTTAAACTACTGGGGGCATCATTGGGAGGTATTTAAACTACTGGGGCACTATGGGGGCTATTTAAACTACTGGGGGCACTATGGGGAATATTTAAACTACTGGGGCCATCATTTTGCCTCCATCAATACTTAAACCACTGGGGCACTATAGGGGATATTTAAACTACTGGGACGCACTATAAGGGGCCATTTAAACTATTGGGGGGGCACTATAGGGGCTGTTTCAACTACTGGGGGACACTATAAGGGGCCATTTAAACTACTGGGACCACTACAGGGGACCATTTACACTAATAGGGGCACTATAGTGGACCAGTTAAGCTACTGGGGAACCATAGGGGACCATTTAAACTGCTAGGGGTGCAAAAGGGGTCTGTTTAAGCTGCGCTGGACACTACAGGGGACCATTGAAAGGGGTTATCTAGCTTCTAATATTGATGACCCATCCAGGATAGATCATCAATATCTGATTGGCGGAGGTGGGTTAACTTGGTGGAGGCTGGGACTGAGTCTGACCCTGGGGCCGCTCATGTAATGCCCACACCGAGGATTGCGGGGCCTACCTCGGTCACGGTTTCTCAGACTTATTATGCCTCTTCCTCCAACCCCTCCTCCTCCTCCTACTCTCAAATACAATCTGTGAGCACGGCGCCTTCAGTCGGTAGATCTAGGCGCAGCAGCACTGCCGTGGGTAAGCGCCAACAGGCGGTGCTGAAACTGCTGAGCTTAGGTGACAAGAGGCACACCGCCCAAGAGCTGTTACAGGGCATCAAGTCAACCACAGATGCTGCCACTCTCAGGGCAGTGCAACGGCGCTTACAACTGACAGCTCACCGACTGTTGTGCGACGTGCCCACACAATGGAATTCCACATTACACATGTTAGCCAAGGTTTACCAGCAGCGCAGAGCGATTGTAGACTGCCACATGACAACTTTCACGAGAACTGGTAGTCAAGTTAGTCAGCTTCCTCAAGTCTACAATGAGGAGTGGACGTGGATGTCTGATATCTGTCAGGTGTTAAGCAACTTTGAGGAGTCAACACAGATGGTCAGCGGCGATGCCGCCATTATCAGCGTCACCATGCTGCTTTGTCTGCTGAAAAACTCACTGCTCAGCATGAAGTCAGAGGCTTTGCGCTTGTTACAGGAGATGGGGGAAGAAGATACGTTGCTTGATAGCCAGACCACCCTCAGGTCTGTTTCTCAGCGTGTATTGGAGGAGGAGGATGAGGAGGAAGAAAAGGAGACTGTTGGCGAGACTGAAGAGGGTACCTATGCTTATTCCTTCATATCTGTTGAGCGTATATGGGCTGAAGAGGAGGAGTTGGAGGAGGAGGAAATGGAGACTCAGCCTATTGAGGAAAGGGAATTCTTGCGTGTTGGGACTCTTGCGCACATGGCTGACTTCATGTTAGGCTGCCTTTCCGGTGACCGGCGCATTTTTGACAACACCGATTACTGGGTGTTCACCCTCCTGGACCCCCGGTACAAGCAGAACCTTTCCACTCTCATTCCTGTAGAGGAGAGGAGTATGAGAGTGAATCAATATCAACAGGCCCTGGTGCACAAGCTGAAACTATCCTTCCCATCTGACACCGCTAGCGGCAGAGGATGTAGTTCTGTGGGCCAACTAGCGGGGGTGAGGAGAGGAGCAGGCAGCTTGTCAAGCACTGGCAGGGGAACACTCTCCAAGGCCTTTGCCAGTTTTATGGCACCCCAGCAAGTCACTCGTCCCGCAGTAGGGGGGAGCTGTTCAGAAAGATGGTGAGGGAATAACTTGCTGACCATATCAACGTCCTGCGTGATCACTCTGCTCCATGCAACTACTGGGTTGCAAAGCTGGACACGTTGCCCAAACTGGCGCTGTACGCCTTGGAACGCCTTGGAGGTGCTGGCCTGCCCTGCTGCTACTGTGTTGTCAGAGCGGGTCTTCAGTGCAGCTGGTGGCATCATCACTGATAAGCGTACACGCCTGTCAACTGACAGAGCTGACAGGGTGATGATTTATTGAAATTAATAAAGCCTTGATTTCACCGGAATGCAAATCTCCACCGGGGGAAAGCAGGTCAACATGAAGATTCTTTATGTATCCTCTCCTCTCCTCCTCCTCCTCTTCACACAAAAACGCTGAGCCAACAGGCAATGTTTCTGAGGGCCAACTGGTGCTCTTTACAAACAATGTTTACGGATGGCCACCTACAGGCCCTCTCTCCAATAAATTTTTTAGGAGCATCAACTACAGACACTCAAAAACAATTTTATAGGAGGGTCAACTTCAGACACTCCAAAACAAATTTTTGTAAGGCTCACCTACAGCCATTTGACTGCAATCTCAGTCTGACCAAGGCATTGGTGGTGTCACCGCCATGCTGTGTCAGTGTAAAATTTTATGTGCTTCACCTGCTACCTGAGTGTAACTTGGTCACTCTGGGTTCACCGCCATGCTGTGTCAGGGTAAAATTTTATGTGCTTCACCTGCTACCTGAGTGTAACTTGGTCACTCTGGGTTCACCGCCATGCTGTGTCAGGGTAAAATTTTATGTGCTTCACCTGCTACCTGAGTGTAACTTGGTCACTCTGGGTTCACCGCCATGCTGTGTCAGGGTAAAATTTTATGTGCTTCACCTGCTACCTGAGTGTAACTTGGTCACTCTGGGTTCACCGCCATGCTGTGTCAGTGTAAGGTTTTATGTGCTTCACCTGCTACCTCAACTAACTTGGTCACTCTGGGTTCACCGCCATGCTGTGTCAGTGTAAAATTTTATGTGCTTCACCTGCTACCTCAACTAACTTGGTCACTTGTTGGTGTCAACACTAGTGTGCGGCTACTATACCGCACACAACAGAATTGTTCACTGTACTGTAGTATATATAACTGAGAGAAAAAAAGGAATTTTTAGACTGCGGCTAATTTAACACAAACCACTCCATTTTTCACTGGACTGTAATATAAATAACTGAGAAAAAAAAGTAGTCTTTAAATGGCGGCTATTTTACCACAAACCAGTCCATTTTTCACTGGACTGTAGTACATATAACTGAGAGAAAATACGTATTTTATAGACTGACGCTGCTGTACAGCACACTACAGAATTGTTCACTGGACTGTAGTACATATAACTGAGAAAAAAACGTAGTCTTTAAATGGTGGCTATTTTACCGCAAACCGCTCTATTTTTCACTGGACTGTAGTACATGTAACTGAGAAAATACGTAGTCTTTAAATGGCGGCTATTGTACTGCAAACCACTCCATTTTTCACTGGACTGTAGTACATATAACTGAGAAAATAAGTAGTCTTTAAATGGCGGCTATTCTACCACAAACCACTCCATTTTTCACTGGACTGTAGTACATATAACTGAGAGAAAATACGTATTTTATAGACTGACGCTGCTGTACAGCACACTACAGAATTGTTCACTGGACTGTAGTACATATAACTGAGAAAAAAACGTAGTCTTTAAATGGCGGCTATTGTACCGCAAACCACTCCATTTTTCACTGGACTGTAGTACATATAACTGAGAAAATACGTATTTTATAGACTGACACTTCTGTACAGCACAATACAGAATTGTTCACTGGACTGTAGTACATATAACTGAGAAAAAAACGTAGTCTTTAAATGGCGGCTATTTTACCGCAAACCACTTCATTTTTCACTGGACTGTAGTACATATAACTGAGAGAAAATACATATTTTATAGACTGACGCTGCTGTACAGCACACTACATAATTGTTCACTGCACTGTAGTATATATAACTGAGAGAAAAAAACGTAGTCTTTAAATGGCAGCTATTGTACCGCAAACCACTCATTTTTTCACTGGACTGTAGTATATATAACTGGGAGAAAAAAACGTAGTTTTTAGACTGCGGCTAATTTAACGCAAACCACTCCATTTTTCACTGGACTGTAGTATATATAACTGAGAGAAAAAACGTAGTCTTTAAACGGCGGCTATTGTACCACAAACCACTCAATTTTTCACTGGACTGTAGTATATATAACTGAGAAAAAAAACGTAGTCTTTAAATGGCGGCTATTGTACCGCAAACCACTCAATTTTTCACTGGACTGTAGTACATATAACTGAGAGAAAATACGTATTTTATAGACTGGCGCTACTGTACAGCACACTACATAATTGTTCACTGCACTGTAGTATATATAACTGAGAGAAAAAACGTATTCCCTAGACTGACGCTACTGTACAGCACAGTCTAGAAAGTCTAGAAAATACGTTTTTTCTCTCAGTTATATATATTACAGTCCAGTGAGCGTGCTGTACAGTAGCATCAGTCTAGGGAATACGTTTTTTCTCTCAGTTATATATACTACAGTGCAGTGAACAATTATGTAGTGTGCTGTACAGTAGCGTCAGTCTAGGGAATACGTTTTTTCTCTCAGTTATATATACTACAGAGCAGTAAACAAGTCTGTAGTGTGCTGCACAGTAGCGTCAGTCTAGAAAATACGTTTTTTCTCTCAGTTATATATATTACAGTCCAGTGAACAATTTTTTCACTGGACTGTAGTATATATAACTGGGAGAAAAAACGTAGTCTTTAGACTGCTGCTAATTTAACGCAAACCACTCCATTTTCACTGGACTGTAGTGTATAGAAATGATAGAAAAAACGTATTCCCTAGACTGCACTACAGATCCCAGCAAACCAAGGTACAGTAGCAGCAGCAAAAATGAGTACTGAGAGGACTTTGGGCAATTTCTTTAGGGTCTGTGTGGACCACGTGCTGTCCCTTCCGCCACCAGTCGCTGTGCACAGTGTGCAGCCAAGATGGCGGTAGCTGCACTACAAGTCCCAGCCAGCTGCCAGGAGGAGACCAAAAAAAAAAGGTGCTTGTAACCCTTAGGAGAGCTGTTGGGTTCTTTGAGCATGATTCCTGCCTAACCAACATCTAAATTCAGGCCCTAACACTCTCCCTGACGGACAGCAGCTCTATCCCTAATCTCATGCAGGCGGTGTCTGACGCGAGCAACACGGGACTAGATTCTTATATTCCCAGGTCATCTGATCTGGCCAGCCAATCCCTGCTATCGACTTGTAGGGCCCCATGTGATGCTAGGAGGTACCAAAGACTCTCCTGCATGTTGATTGGCTGAGAAAAGGTGTCTAACGTGCAGGAAGAGGAAGATGCCATTTCCTCGAGGATCGCGATATGCTCGTCCGAGTATCGAGCATATGCGAAAACCCTAATGCTCGAACAAGCACCAAGCTCAGACGAGCATGTTCGCTCATCTCTAGTAATAAATGATTAATTTACAGAAATGCAACTGAATCATCTGAGAGTATGAATTCTAAAAGATGCTTCAATGCTTTGATGATACTGGACTATTCCTATTCTGCTTAACTTTCCATTCAAAGATTTTTGACTGTGGCCAAAATATAACGGTTCTACTTAACACCAAAAATGTTCATCTGCCCATTAAAACCAGATACCGTAGCAGCACATATGCACATATCCTTTTTTTCTAATCTGTTTTGTTTTTTGATTACAGATTTATTTTCTGTTTCCTGAACTTGATTATGGTGGCCGCCATCTTGCCTGAGCTGTTTTTAACAGCATTTACATAGCATTAAAAAAAATCCTTATGGCAGCCCCATGGGTCATAAAAAAATGGTCTGGATGGGGCCCTAATGACTTCTATGGGAGAGTTTTCTAGGCACACTCTGTTAGGGTACTTTCACACCTGCGTCAGGGGACTCCAGCAGGCTGTTCCGGCTGGTGAACAGTCCGCTGGATCCGTGCTGCCGCAGGTGCACGTGTGGGGCCGGAATTATGCTCCGGCCCCATTCGCTGTAATGGGGGCGGGCCACGGATCTGGCCGCAGCACGGCAAACCCTGCCGAGAGGCGGTCGGAACAAAAGTACAACAAGTACAGCGTGTCGGAGTCCCCTGACGCAGGTGTGAAACTAGCCTTAGGCCTCTTCCACACTAGCGGCAGCACGGATCCAGCACCTAAAGGGTGCCGACGGATCCGTACTGCCGCTGATACATGTGTGGAGCCGGAGCAGTGCTCCGGCCCCACACGTGTTGACACAGACACAGAGAACATACATACACACACATACAAACAAACACATACATACTTACATACTCCAGCCAGGGACGCCGGCAGCACGTCTTCACGTGCCTCCTGCGCGCAGTGATGACGATTCCCCACAGCGCCCTTTGCTGGGCGCAGTGGGGAAACGTCATAGCTGCGCACAGGAGGTGCGTGAAGACATGCTGCCGGCGTCCCTGGCTGGAGTATGTAAGTATGTATGTGTTTGTATGTATGTATGTATGTATGTCTGTATGTATTTCTGTATATGTGTAGCCAGATCCGGAATAACCCGCCATTGCAAGTCAATGGAGGACAGATCCGGATTACTGGTGTGTCACACCAAACGGATCCGTCCCCATTGACTTGCATTGGGGGTCATTCCGGATCCGTCTTGGTGCGGATGCCTGGACCGGAGAGAAAACCGCAGAGAAAATTGCGTTTTGGGTCAGCGTTAGGCAAAGACGACAAGGAGGAGGAGGAGTAGGAGGAGTAGAGAAGAGGAATCGGATACATAAGTAATGTTAATCTTTAGCTGCTTTCCCCCGGAGGAGTTTTGAATTCCGGTGAAATCCAGGCTTTGTTCATTTTAATAAGCGTCAGCCTGTCAGCGCTGTCAGTTGACAGGCGTGTACGCTTATCGGTGATGACGCCACCAGCTGCACTGAATACCCGCTCTGACAACACGCTAGCGGCAGGGCAGGCCAGCACCTCCAAGGCGTACAGCGCCAGTTCAGGCCACGTTTCCAGCTTTGAAACCCAGTAGTTGTATGAAGCAGAGTGATCGGTCCGGACGTTGGTATGGTCAGCTAGGTACTCCCTCACCATCTTTCTGTAAAGCTCACCCCTACTCTGCCGATACTGGGGACAGGTGACAGTGTCTTGCTGGGGTGACATAAAACTGGCAAAGGCCTTGGAGAGCGTTCCCCTGCCAGTGCTGGACAAGCTGCCTGCTCGCCTCCTCTCCCCCGCTACTTGGCCCACAGAACCACGCCCTCTGACGCTAGCGGTGTCAGATGGGAAGGCTTGTTTCAGCTTGTGCACCAGGACCTGTTGATATTGATTCACTCTCATACTTCAGCCCATACACGCTCAACAGTTAACAAGGACTGAGCACTGGTACCCTCTTCTGTCTCGCCGACATTCTCCTCCTCATCCTCATCCCCCTCCTCCGATACGCGCTGAGAAACAGACCGGAGGGTGCTCTGGCTATCAAACGACGTATCTTCCTCCACCATCTCTTATGACAAGCGCAAAGCTTCCAACTTCATGCTGAGCAGTGAATTTTTCAACAGGCAAAACAGCGGGATGGTGAGGCTGATAATGGCGGCATCGCCGCTGACCATTTGTGTTGACTCCTCAAAGTTGCTCAACACCTGGCAGATATCAGACATCCACGTCCACTCCTCATTGTAGACTTGAGGAAGCTGACTGACCTGACTACCAGTTCTGGTGGAAGTTGACATCTGGAAGTCTACAATCGCTCTGCGCTGCTGGTAAACTCTGGATAACATGTTTCATGTCGAATTCCATTGTGTGGGCACGTCGCACAACAGTAGGCGAGCGGGCAGTTGTAGGCGGCGCTGCGCTGCCCTGAGAGTGGCAGCATCTATGGTCGACTTGCGGAAATGCGTACTGATGCGGCGCACCTTGGTGAGCAAATCAGACAGATTGGGGTATGTCTTGAGGAACCGCTGAACTATGAGATTGAACATTTGGGCCAGGCATGGCACATGTGTGAGTCTGCCGAGTTGCAGAGCCGCTACCAGGTTACGCCCGTTGTCACACACAACAATGCCTGGCTTGAGGTTCAGCGGTGCCAGCCACAGATCGCAGTTTGAGCACCGCCTGCTGGTGCTTAGCCACGGCACTGCTGCTGCACCTAGAGCTACCGACTGAAGGCGCCGTGCCCACGGATGGTAATTCGGAGGAGGAGGTGGAGGAGGAGGAGGGGTCGGAGGAGGAGGCATAGTACGTCTGAGAGACCGTGACCAAGGTAGGCCCCGCAATCCTCGGTGTGGGCAGTACATGAGCGGCCCCAGGGTCAGACTCGGTCCCAGCCTCCACCAAGTTAACCCAATGTGCCGTCAGTGATATATAGTGTCCCTGCCCGGCAGCACTTGTCCACGTGTCCGTGGTGGACCTTCTCAGAAACAGCGTTGGTCAGGGCACTGATGATGTTCTGTGACATGTGCTGGTATAGGGCTGGGATGGCACATCGGGAAAAATAGTGGCGGCTGGGGACCGAATACCGAGGGGCAGCCACCACCATGAGGTTGCGAAAGGCCTCGGTCTGTACCAGCCTATAGGGCTGCATCTCCAGGCTCAGGAATTGGGAGATGTGTACCTTGAGGGCTTGGCCATGTGGGTGGGTGGAACTGTATTTCCTCTTGCGCTCCAGCGTCTGCTGTAAAGACAGCTGAACGCTGCGCTGGGACACATTGGTGGACGCTGTGGAGGATCGTGGAGGCAAAGGTGTGGTTTTCCGGCGGGAGGCACTCGTGCGGGGTCCTGGGCAGGGGGTTGACTAGAAGACGCAGCAAGTGACACAGGGGAAGGAGCAGTGGTGGGACCCGCAGGAGGTGAACGGCCTTGGTTCCATTGAGTGGGGTGTTTAGCACTTATATGCCTGCGCATGCTGGTGGTGGTTAGGCTAGTAGTGGTGGCACCCCTACTGATCCTGGTGTGGCACAGGTTGCACACCACAGTCCGTCGGTCATCCTCAATTCCTTTAAAGAACCGCAAGACTTGCGAACATCTAGGCCTCACCACTGGAGCTTCACTACGTGAAACAGTTGCTGCTGATGCACCAGCTCTGGCCCTGCTTCTCCCTCTGGCCACACCACTGCCTCTTCCAACCTGTTCTGTTGCAACACTCGCCTCCGCCTCAGAAGCACTGTCTTCACTCGGCTTGGGTCAGTCACCTCGTCATCCTTCCTCAGTCTGCTCCCCCCTCGGACTTCCTGCCCTGACAACAACTTCACCACTGTCTGACAACCGTGTGTCCTCATCGTCCGACACCTCTTTACAAACGTCTTCCACTAAGTCAACAATGTCATCACCCACAGACTGTGACAGTTGGAAAACTTGGGCATCGGGAAAGAGGTCAGCAGCAACCTGAGAAGTGGTTTGTGACTCTGGGAAGGGTCCAGAAAACAGTTCCTGAGAGTATGCCGGATCGCATTCCAAATTTTCCTGGGAGGGGGCAGACTGGGGGGAAGGAGGTTGAGGTGGAGGAGCCAGAGGAGTGCTCCCTTGGGTAACGTGGGTGGACTGCGTGGAAGACTGACTGGTGGACAAATTGTCCGCAATCCATGACATCACCTGTTCGCACTGTTGTGGTTTCAACAGTGCTCTACCATGTGTCCCTGTAAGTTCAGACATGAAGCTAGAGAGTGTACCTCTGCGGCGTTCCCCTGCTCCCTCATCAGCAGGTACTGTCTCACCCTGCCCAGGACGACGGCCTCTGCCCCCTGCAGTAATTGAATGCCCATTCCCACGCCCTCGTCCTCGACCCTTAGCCCTGGGGTTCAACATTTTCTGTATATAAGTGTATTATATATACCAAAAAAAATAAAAAATGGGCCTGCTGTACTGAAACCCACAAACTTGTTCAATCTGAACAAGTTAATATATAGGTGGATAAGTTAGAGCAAAATTACGTATTTTATTACGTACCGTGCAGTATGGAGCAATTACACTGAAATTATTAGATTAGGCAGACTTGGTCTGCTTAAGTGCAACCCAGACAAATGTCACACAGAGATTTTTGTAATGTAGCTGTATCAGTGAGAGCAAAAGACCGTATTTGATTACGTGACGTACGGTATGTGTCACCTGGACAGGAAATACGGATTGTGGTTTGTGGTGACTGGACAGCTGAACTGTGACACACAGAATGGTTCCACACAGCTTTATGAAATGAATTTGTATCACTGAGATTAAAAAAAAAAAAAAAAAAACAGTTTTTTTTTTTTTTTTTTTTACGTGACGTGCAGAATATATCAGAGAGCAAACTCAGACCCTGCTGACTGTGGCTATTTTCACTGCAACCCAGACAAATGTCGCACAGAGATTTTTCTAATGTAGCTGTATCAGTGAGAGCAAAAGACCGCATTTGATTACGTGACGTACAGTATGGGTCGCCTGGAAAGAAAATACGGATTGTGGTTTGTGGTGACTGGCCAGCTGAACTGTGACACACAGAATGGTTCCACCCAGCTGTATGAAATGGATTTGTATCACTGAGATTAAAAAATTTTTTTTTTTTTTTTTTTTTTTTACGTGACGTGCAGAATATATCAGAGAGCAAACTCAGCCCCTGCTGACTATGGCTATTTTCACTGCAACCCAGACAAATGTCACACAGATATTTTTCTAATGTAGCTGTATCAGTGAGAGCAAAAGACCGTATTAGATTACGTGACTTACAGTATGGGTTGCCTGGACAGAAAATACGGATTGTGGTTTGTGGTGACTGGACAGCTGAACTGTGACACACAGAATGGTTCCACACAGCTGTATGAAATGGATTTGTATCATTGAGATTAAAAAAAAAAAAAAAAAAAAAACAAAGGTTTTTTTTTTTTTTTTTTTTTTTACGTGACGTGGAGAATATATCAGAGAGCAAAATCAGCCCCTGCTGACTGTGGCTATTTTCACTGCAACCCAGAAAAATGTCGCTCTCAGATCAGCTGTATCAAATGGATTTGTATCACTGAGAGCAAACAAAAGGATTTTGTACTGTGACTTCCACTATCTATCAGTTAGACAGAAAAAAATATTCTGCAGACTGTGCCTATTTCAATGAAACACAAAAAAATTATCCCACTTAGCTGTTTGAAATGGATGTGTGTCACTGAGAGCCAAAAAATAAACTTTTTACAGTCTCCCTGCAAAATGCTGCAAATATGGCGGTAGCTGCACTCTTAGTGCCAGCAAGCCCAGTCACAAGCAGATAAAAAAAAGGGTCTTGTAACCCTAACATGAGCTGTTGGGTTCTTTTAGAATCACTCCTGCCTAACACAAATCTAGTAGAACACCCTAACACTCTCCCTGTATCACACTGCAGATCTGTCCCTAACGGCATCCAGGCAGCGACTGAGCCGAGCACTGCGGGCATTCACTAGTATATTCCAGGGTCACCTGATCAGGCCAGCCAACCCCTGCTATCGACATGTAAGGGCCCCACGTGATGCTGGGTGTACCGCAGAGTCTCCTGGCTTGTGATTGGCTGAGTTTATCGCCGCCAAAAATTCAAAAGGCAGGAGATGCCATTTCCTCAAGCATGGCGAGATACTCTTCCGAGTAGCGAGCACTTACGAGTACCCTAATACTCGAACGAGTATGCTCGCTCATCTCTAGTGATATCTCTTTATCATTACAGGCAGGTTTAGAATAATATAGAACTGCATTTCGCTCCTTCATTGGGTAATGATTGGATAGTGGTGCATCTATATCTACGAAAACGACAGGAATTTATGTTTTTTGTTTAAATATAGATATTGACATGGAAATTTAAAGCTCATCAAAAAAATCTTTCAAAACATGTTAAACATAAAGACATGATTTAAATAATAGGTCATTTTCTGATGACACGTTCCCTTTAAACATTGCTGCCTTTCAGTATGCTCTCCTTTTATTTAAACTTGGGTTCAGCTTTTATTTGCATTTATTGTGTTGTTGCCTCAAGACTTCATCTAAGCCTCCCAGCTTCCTTTTTCCCACAGTACAAATTAAATGTTTAGGTTAATTGGCTTCCTATGGAATTGGACTTGGTTTACATGTATTAAGAAAATTAGACTGAGGTGAATTCAGGTTCACAGCACTAAATGAGCTACCTTTTGCACAGCGTACAAAATAGAGCGATGAGTATGAGATAATTCTTTCTGTGGTACGTGCTGTTGTATCATAAGAGTCTGCTCTTTGGACAGCATTTGCTTGTATTTAAAATGAGCCATTACTATCATTTTAAAAGACCCCCTTGCCTGATTGTACTTTTTACATTAAAGTAATGCAGTATATTCCCTCTTAAAGGATGGTGGTGGAAAACTACGTGGCAAGTACCAAGTATTTTCATCAACTACAACTGTCACCATCCATGTTCAAGATGTACAAGACTCACCTCCAGTGTTTGTAGGAACACCATACTATGGTTATGTCTATGAGGACACTATACTGGTAAGCCACTTGTCTACCTTTTCGCCTAGGCTTGAATTCTCTTAGTTTTATGTGTTTTTAAAGGGAGTCTTTCACCTGTTTTTCACCAATATAACTAAGAGCAGTGCCCCACAGAAGATTGCAGACACATCCCAGACATACCTGTGTGTCTGTATTACATGTCCAGGAAAAGCACTTTTATTCTGCAGGAAAACAGCTCCCAAATGCCCAGCTCTGTTGCTGCAAGTGGCCAGTGCAAACCAGACTGAAGAGGGGAGGGATGCTTTAACTGCTCATATCTTGGGATTGGTAGCAGATAGAAAAATGCTTCTTACCTTCTAGCATTCCAAGCTTTCAAATTATACCATATCCCAGCATTATATCCAGCACTAGCTGAAAGACCTGGCTTCGCCCAGGTATATTTAATCTTTTTCATTTAATGTTTGTGTTTGTGCCGTTAAAAGATATCGAGAGTGACCTCTACAGTGCCAGCCCCTTTAACAGTGACCTCCACAGCAGCCCGCCCCTTAACAGAAACATTCACAGCGCCCTCCCCTTTAACTGTGACCTCCACAGCAGCTAGGGTGGCCACTGTCTTCAGCCCAGAAAGCCGGACCTCACTGACCATTCCCCCAAACATGAAACAGTGCCCCCGGTCCCCATGAAGCCACACCCCTAAACATGAAGCCACGCCCGCTATCATCATGAAGCCACTTCACTAAACATTAGGCCACGCCCCCTGGCTCTCTGACGACACGGAGGAGAAGCTGTCTGAGCATGAGCTACTGAAAGGGTGGACATCCCTATGTCAGTTCAGGCACTGCGCAGGACGGAGGACAGGGAGCAAGAAAACCGGACTGTCCAGCCTAAAGCCGGACATCTGGCCACCCTAACATCAGCCTGCCCCTAGGGTGGCCAGAGGTCCGGTTTTAGGCTGGACAGTCTGGCTTTCAGACTCCCTGTCCACTGTCCGGCGCAGGGCCTGGACAGGCACAGGGATGTCCACCCTTTCAGTAGCTTCTGCTCAGACAGCTTCTCCTCCGTGTTTTCATAGAACCAGGGGGAGTGGCTCATGTTTAGGGGTGTGGCTTCATGGGGACCGGTGGCATGGCTTCACTTTGGAGGGAGGCTGGACAGTCTGGCTTTCAGACTCCCTGTCCTCTGTCATGCGCAGGGCCTGGATGGACACAGGGATGTCCTTTTGAACAGCTCACTCTCAGACAGCAGCACTGTGCAGTCTGAGCATGAGCTGCAGGGAGAAAGTCACCCTCCCTCCCCTGCAGCTGACAGAACTTGATTTTTACCTTCATTTTTTAATCCCGGTCAGATGCAGCGTGGAAGGGGCGTGGCCTGACTGAGCCGGGGGCGTGGCTTAGTGGGACCTGGGGGTGGGGATTTTAAGTCCTTCTTTTGAGGGTTGCCTGAATTACAGGTCGATGCCATAGTAATTTAGGAGAAAACACAGTGGGTAGCAGTGGAAGAAAACATCTTTTATTACTACTGAACGGTAAATATGTGAAATTTACATTATATGAGGTAATGATTGATGATGAGTTAGTCTAAAACATATGGTATATTTATGGTAACCGGAATACCCCTTTAATAGTGTCATCCACAGCGCTCTGCTCCTTTAAAGCAGACCTACAGCAGTGAACTGGCTAGGTTGCTATGGAAACCTGGTGTGTGTGGAGACTAACTGCCTGTGAGCTTCTATTGGCTGATAAGGGTCATGTGACCAGGCTTCTATTGGCTAATGCATTTTTTAGGAATATCTCAGGAACGGTACGTCCTGGAGAGCTCAGACCTGTTCTAAAACCTTCCTGGACACCTGATATACCTGTGTGCCAAATTTCGTGATTGTAGCTGCAACGGTGCAGATTCCTTTAACGGACATACACACACACACACACACTCAGCTTTATATATTAGATATCAGAAGATATAGCTGTTAGAAATCGAGTTGGAAGAGAAAGCTGTTTTAGTTTCACTTTCAGCTGGGCACTTGGGAGCTGTTTTCCAGCAGAATAAAAGTGCTTTTTCTGAACATGTAATACAGACACACAGTGCACACAGGTATGTCTGGGATCTGTATACAATCTTCTGTGGGGCACTGTTGTTAGTTATAGGTGAAAAACAGGTGAAAGACTCCCTTTAAATTCATTTGTGTTTCAGACCAATGTAAGCTTTCATTAACTTAATTCCAATAAATCATTCATAAATCGGATGTTAATATCAGAAAATATATTTATTATTTTACTAGGGATCGGAAATACTTACTGTGATTGCTTTTGATGGAGACAGAGGAAATCCCAACACTATACAGTATTCACTTTTGGAAGGTAAGGAAATTGTTGATAATCAAGGGTTAATAGATTAGACCTTCTTCATGTAGCAAGAAAAAGATCGATCCCATTCAGGAAAGTATCATGTACCCTTCTTTTGGTTCCTTCAAATACATATGAAGAGTTTCAAGCTACTCTATTTGACTTTTTGAGTCTAGAAGTTCTGGTTATACATATAAATATGCACTCCTGTCACATTTTTTCACATTACATCCACAAACTTTAATGCATTTTATAGAGATTTTATGTGATAACCAACACAAAATACAAGTATGTGTGATCCTGTACTCTGATACCCCTAAATAAAATCAATTGTGACCAATTGCCTTCAGAAGTCACCTAATCAGTAAATAGAGTCCACCTGTGTGTAACTTCTTCTCAGTATACTGTAACTACAGCTGTTCTGAGGTTTGTTAGAGACCATTAGTGATCAAACAGCATCAAGTCTAGTGAACTGCATGCATTTTACTGAGCTAATAAATTTGATGGCTCTCAATTACTGAAGAATTGATAGCAAGATGTAAGGGGGTTTATCTATAAGAAGTCATTTAATAAGACAAAATGCCAATATACTGTTTTTATTGGGCAATCGAGTTTCTGTGTCTACCTTTGGTGTCACCTGTTCCCTAACACAAAATAATCATTAGAAACAAATTAGTTCAGCTCATTGCTCTTCAACCTAGATACTGAAGTAGCCAAGCTAAAATTGACTGGCACAGTGTTATCTTGGTTATGTTGTGACAAAAGCCATTGAAATCCATTGAAAAGTTAGTTGTCTTTTTCTTGCCATTGTTTATGTAATGTGTTAACCATCATTTTTACGTAGCTCAGCTGTAGAGATGAGCGAACGTGCTCATAACGAGCACTGTACCGCTCGGCTCCCCAGCGCTCGCATGGGCGCAGGCAGCTGCTTCCGTCCTCCTCAGGGGAGGCGAGCCGAGCGGTACAGTGCTCGATACGAGCATGTTCGCTCATCTCTACTCAGCTGCATTGGTAGATGCTCAATCTTTTGTATTGTTCTTTGTATAGTCACTTGTTCCCTGCAGCCTCTTTTGCTAGACTACTCTAATTTAAAAGGAATGTTTAAAATGGATAACTCCTTTAAAGTGTACCTGTTTTGATCAGTGGTAGTCGAATGCTGAAACCCCTGCTGATCATTGAAGCGAGGAGATAAAGACTCTCAAACAAAGCACTCCTCGCTGCAGGAGATGGGCTCAAGACAGGCCCATAGACTTTCTACTGAGCGTGTCTGCAGCAGTTAGGAGAGAGAGTGTGCTGTGTGAGTGCTCCTATCTCCTTGTTTCAGGGATCAGTGGGGGGCTCAGAACTTGGGCCCCATTAGTTCAAAACCTTTGATATATCACTATAACATTTAAACAGTCAACCACTAATCTATGCATTACATTAATTATAATATAGTAAGTGGTAAAACATCACACCTGCTATTTCATCTACTTTTATATGAAAACTAATGAACAAACTATGAGCTAAAAGAGTGAAGACAAAGGCCCTGTGAAGACAGACAAGATGATTAGACCTGCTCCAGATTTAACACAGTGTCTCAAGATGGATGGCCATGACCCTCCACTTAGGCCATGACCCTCCACACCTTCCTACTGTGCCCTTTTTGTGTAAGTCAGAAAAATGGGTTGAAAGCCTAGATGCGCAAATTGTGCCTATTTACACCACTTTTTAGACAGATTTTAGGCACAGACACATCAGTAAATCTGGGCTAAATTCTCTTGTCTACTACTTCTATCATGAATGCATTTGATGGCTTTTCTTGTGGTAGGCAACGTTGTAAACATGACATAAGGTTGCCATTTGTCACATCTATCAATAACACACTATTTTCTGAGAAGCTAAATTGTTGTCATTTTGCAAAAATGTATTGTCACGGAAAATTGTAATATCTTGATAACTGAAGAGAAATGTAATGACCAAAATGTCTGTTGATAGGAGCTGATGGAGCTTTTGATATCAACAATGTAACTGGTGCTGTCACCGTCATTAAAAATACCAATGAACTGAAGAAAGAAGTGTATGAGTTGAAGATCCAGGTAAAGTATTTTCTTCTAGATTACCTTGTATATGAATTTCAGATTGCAGTCTAACAATGTTCTACAAAAGAACAAAAGAATGGGTAACATACTGGAATATTATTTTTCCTAATCTGCGGTCAGTAGACCATTCTAACACATTCTCAATTTAATTAATTGATGTAATAATTACATCAATTATATAGCAATTTTCAAGCAAAGTCCTTTTTAAAGCAGATTTACAAGTTAGCAATGTAAAATGTTTGGTCTACAGCAATTTATTTGTTTTATTTATTTAAGGATCCTTTACACAGGCCACGAATCTACCAGATAATTGCTAAAGAGTGGGTTCGTTGGCGATTATCTGGCAGTGTTAAGGTGTTGCCAATTACCTGATGATGGAGTGAAATAGTTGTTCATTGGGTAATTGGATAGTTTGTGTAGGCACCTAAATCATTGTTTGCTGGTAGCAGATCATGCTTTCTAAACACGCTCTGCTGCCAGAAAACAACAAGTCTGCATGGGGACGAGCGAACTAGCGATCTCTCCTTCCCATACTATGAGGAGATCACTGCATGTAAATACAGGCGTCACCTCTACTGACAAGCAGGTACTTGCTGGGAAGGAACACTTCTTTCCCGACAATCGCCTGCTAAATTGGCCCATCTAAAGGGACCTTTAATTTACTCGCTTATAAAGCACTGACATACACAGCCGATTTAAACTTGATGGTTAACATGTTAAAGGGGTTGTTTGAGTTATTTTCTTGTCCTTTGTATGTTTCTAACTAGGCAAATGTAATGGCTTTTCAATGCACTTACTTTATCTTAAGGTCACATGACCTGTGATGTCAGCTTCTCTCCCTGATGAGGTTTTGTGCACAAGCCTTAAAGAGCAGATATGTGTCTGTACACAAGACATCACTGTGCTGGCCACGCCCCCTGCACTTGCTGAGCTGCAGTTGTCTGCTCTCTACCTGACCAGGAAAAACTTTAACCCCTTCAGTAGCACAGTAGCTGCAGGCAGTGAGGAGACAAATTCTGGGCATAGGAGCTGACAAATTAGAGGAGTTCTGCAGAGCATTTCACAAGAACAGGTGGGGTGAAGATCCTGTATGTATCAGTAGTGTCATTGTTCAGTTGGAACTTGTAGTCCTACACATACAACATGCTGCTGAATATCCCAGCAGTCAGACATGTCACTCAGACCAGCAGTGTTATTTACTACCTTTGCAGAGCAGGGGGAGGGGCACAAATATTCATTATTGTTATTATTGCATGTAAAAAAAGGGCTAGAAGAGAACCAGGAAAATGAGGAAATTTTTTTGCCTAAACCTTTCTTATGCTTAGTTATATATTGCTGACCATCAGATTTACAGTGCTATATATATATTTTTTTTCAACCCCTTTAAGTAAAGAATAGCAGGAAACGTTAACTGACTTTTCAATGGATTTCAATGGCTTTTGTCACGAGATCAGAGTCAAGTTGAGCTTGGCTACATCTGTATTCTGCAGCGCTTTTCAGACATTATCATCACTCACTGTCCCTAAAAGGGTTCACAACCACAAAACGTAATCTACCTTGCCAGGCATTACTTTTAGAAAACAATGTGTGTCCCATATGAAAAAGAACCCAAAATGGTACCGATGAAAATGTCACATCATCCCTCAAAAAATGAACCCCCACATAATACAATCACCCAAAAAATAAAAACCAATGGTGCTCTTAAACTAATCTATCAAAATCTGCACTGCAAAAGCCATATGGCGCTCCTTCTCTTCTGAGAAACATTTGGCTGTGAAAATGAATACTTTCACTTCTTCCAATAAAATGTTTTAGCCCCAAATTTTTCATTTTCACAAGGGGTAACAGGAGAAAAAGCACCTCATAATTTATTACCCATTTTTTCCTGAATATGACAGCACCCCATATGTGGTAGTAAACTGCTGTAGGGGCACATTGCCTTCTTGAACAATAAATTCAGTACCTTTGCTGTGAATTCCAGTGCCCCATATTCCAGTGCCAGTGATACCTACTATAGAAGACCACTCCGACTCATACACAGTATGTGCTTTTCAGGATTTCCTTTATACTTGAAGGGCAACATTTAATCACATTTATTAAATGTATTATTGTATCAATCTATGTTTCATTGTTTGTTAGGTATCTGAACTGACTCCTGCTGGTGAGGTAGTGGGTCAGGCCTTTACTGTTGTTACCATAAGAGTTGTCGACCTTAACAATCACCCTCCAACGTTCTATGGGGAGAATGGACCACAGAATCGATTTGAACTTACCATGTATGAACATCCTCCAGAGGGAGAGATACTGAGGGGACTTAAGATAACTGTGAATGATTCGGATCAGGTTTGTATATGCATTTTACTCATTTTGTTTATATATACAAATGTGATTTTTATATTATTTTCTTACACTACTATTTTTTTTTTTTTTTTTACATTTTTAGGGTGCAAATGCCAAATTCAACCTGCGTTTGGTTGGACCTGGGGGAATGTTTCGTGTAGTCCCTCAGACTGTATTAAATGAAGCTCAAGTGACAATAATTGTAGAGAACTCTGCAGGAATAGATTATGAAAAGTTTCATTTATTAACTTTTAAGGTACGCTTTTGCATTTATTTGATATACTTTTGAACTTCTTACAAACAGTTTTGCAACATGTTTTACCGATAGATATACCTAAACTGACGTGATTGCCTAAATGTTGAAAACTAAATGTTTAAAAAAAAAATAACCCTACTAAGACCTATACTTTATAGGAAATCTGTCACATGATTTGAGTGTATTAAACTATAAATATGGCTATGTTCAATAACCTACCTTCTTTCCAGCTGTAGTCTTCATTCTTTCTTTTGTCTTCTGGTTTTCGTTTTATTTCCGTTTTTATAATATGCAAATTTTTCCTGAAGGAGCCCAGAGGAGCGTTACTGTAGATAAAGGGAGCCCAGTAACGCCCCCTCCTGTTCCAAGCCCGTCTTCTTACTGATCTAAAGCACTCCTCTTCAGGACAGTAACGCCCACATTAGCATGCTTGGCCACCGCCCCCCTCATCTACGGCACGGCAGCTCTTCAAGAAACTCCCAGAGCTGCCTGCCTCTCTCCTCCTTCCTGGATGCGGCTTAGCACAGCTAGTACATCACTGGGCTCGGCGCATGCCCAGTGACGCTTTTGAAGCCAGTACCTTGATAGGTATTTCTATTGTGCAGGCGCAGTACCACCCGCTGCCTGCGCGATAGCAATAGCAGATTTCAGAGGAGAGAGGCAGGCAGCTCTGGGAGTGGCTTGAAGAGCTTCCGTGCTGTAGATGAGGGGGGGTGGGCGGCCAATCATGCTAATGTGGGTGTTACTCCCGCTCTGAAGAGGAGTGCTTTAGATCAGTAAGAAGGTGGGCTGGGAACAGGAGGGGGGCATTACTGGGCTCCCTTTATCGATAGTAACATCCCTTTGGGCTCCTTCAGGAAAAATTAGCATATGATAAAAACGGAACTAAAACTAAAACCAGAAGACAAAAGAAAGAATGATGACTACAGCTGGAGAGAAGGTAGTTTATTGAACATAGCCATACTTATAGTTTAATACACTCAAATCGTGTGACAGATTTCCTTTAATAAACATCATGTTATATTAAAAGCAGTTACTTCACCTAAAAAGAGACAAAAGGAATTTGATACAGTGAAGATTCCATGAAATTGGTTTCAGGGAAATCTACAATGTATATTGATGGCCTCTCTTTGTATTAATGTATGATTGTGGGGGTCTGTCCCCTGGAAACCTTAAGCCTGTATTAGACAGGCAGATCAGCAAGCCATTTTCAGAAGAGAAGTGTTCCCTCCCAGCAATCGCTTGCTAGCTAGAGGAGGATATCGCTGCTATTACGTGCAGTGATTTCCTTCACAGCATGGAGAAGAGCGATCACTATGCCACCACTCGTCCCCATATTGTCTAGTGGTATGCCGGCTGCAGATCTCTATTAGACAGCACCATCTGCCACTGGTAAAAAAAAAAAAAAAAATTACCACTGATGTTTCTCCTTTATAAATGTGTTTCTCATTATGGTTTCAAATTGATATAACCTGATATATGTATTTATCATTTAGCTTCTTGCCATTGAGGTCAACACACCAGAAAAATTCAGTTCAACAGCTGATATAACTATCCACCTTCTTGATATCAATGACAATGTCCCAAGATTTTCTTCTGAGTATTATGTTGCTAGAATACCAGAGAACTCCCCTGGAGGCTCCAATGTTGTGGCTGCAACAGTAAGTGTATAATCATTCTTTATATAAAACACATGTCTACAGTTCAGTTGAATAAATCCAAACTGTTTTCTGCCTACATCTTTGTTACCTGCAATACCTGCGTGGCACTTGCAAGTCCATAATGTAAAAACTATGCCAACTCAGGGGAAATATGCTGCCATGCAGAGTTTCTAAGCTATGTTCAGATAGAGGTTGGAGAAGGTTATAGAGAGAAATGTGTGGCTGTTCAATTACATCTGCACAGTGTCTACGATTAGTGCCTGGAGCAAACAGTGTGCAGCGAGGACAAGGTTGGAACCTTGAAAACTCAGTACCTTACTGGACACCAGGTATATAAGATTGACCCTTTTAATGCCTTAGACCACTGTGGGTAATAAGGTGAATCCCTTCCACCAGTAATTTAGGTAATAACAACTTCTATGTTCTAGACCACCAGGGATTCAGATATCAACCTTTTAATTGCTCCAGACCACTTGGGATACTGACATTAACTCTCTACTCTAGATCCTCAGGGATAATGGCATTAACAACCTCCTCTGCCCTAGACTACTATTACTTTCATGAACCCTGTTTACAAACCAGACCATAAGAATGGTGTCATGAACCCTTTTTCTACCCTAGACCAGCATAGATCCTGACATTAACCGCTACTCTGCCCTTAATTATGAGAGTTAAAGGCATTAACTACTTATCTTACCCAAACCCCTGTTTCTATAAGCTCTTTTCCCATATCACCTAATTTTTGTTCTCCATATGGCCCTGGTCACAATCAACAAAAGTTTAATGGACAATTGTCTCCTTCTTAGCATAAAATTTAGCTTTTATGTAATCTGCAGCCAACCATATGTTTGGAGACATACAGGGTGTGTGGCTTCATGATACCTCCTAATTTTAAGAGGAAAACAGTATGAGAGGCTGGGTGCTCAGCTGATTCATGTCTCTCATTGTCTCTGTGAATCGATGCCCATTGGAGACAACTGCCTATTAGATGTTAGACTATCAGAAGACTTGTGCCCATAACAGTCTATTATGTTTGGGGCAGCTTCATTCTACAAGTACATCAGTAAGTTTTATTTGTAAAATTGTGAACACAGCTTTACGTGATTTTTAGACTAATGATAATTTACCTAAAAAATGCCAAACGGTGAGACTGTAGTTTTTCTGGAGGTGGGATACTCTGGTGTCAGTATTTTGGTAATGGCATTTTAGCTAGTGTCACAGTGTTTTCAGAAAACAAACTCTAATAGAAATAAAGAAACTTTAGCTGTCATAGAACAAGAACTTTTGGTTGATGAAATCTGATGGCGTGGAGGAATATTTTGCTTAGGCAACCTCCGGCACTCCAGCTGTTGTCAAACTACGACTCCCAGCATGCATCTAATCTTCTTAGAACTCCCATAGAAGTGAATAGAGCATGCTGGGAAGTGTAGTTTAACAACAGCTGGAGTGCCAGAGGTTGCTGACCCATGCCATAGACATTTACCTAGGAATGTGGATCTTAATGCTTAGTAGTACCTGGGGCACTTACAGTCTTTATACCATGCATGTGTCTGATAGTGAAACAAAATAAAACTAATAAAGATGAATAAAATAACTACAGTATTCTTTAAAAAATGTCCTTAAAGTGGTTATAGACAGTAAATAAAATTAATGTATGAAGAAAACATTAATTTCCCTTGAAGGGGTAAAGAATATCAGACATGTTAAACTTCACCATGCCTCATCCTGTTCTCCTGGATTATATGCAGCTGCCAGAGGTGACAGACAGCAATTCATTTCTCTCTGCTTAATGCAATAAGCATCCATGTTCAGATTTTTCAAGCATACATGTATATCCATCTGACATCTCATTTGTATGGGTGCTTTTTTGTTTCATGTGGCCCTCGACTAAAAAGTGAGAAAAATTGGTGTCACTAATGGAAATTACCTGTAATATAATTTTCATGCATTAATAGCGGCGCTTAAAAGAAAAATTCTTATACTAGCATGCAATTTAAAACTATTGATATCATTCAACACTGTGGATTCAAGGGAACATGTCACCATAAAAATGCATGTTTTAGAGCAGGAGAAGATGAGCAGGTTAGTATACAGTTTTATTGGAAAAGATTCAGTTTAACTTGATGGATTTACGGTATGCCTTTTTTCAACTGTATTTACTATGTAACTATATGTAACTTGTAATTTATTCATTTAAATCCCACCTAATTCTGGGCTTTGAAGTCAAGCAGGTGGCAAAGTTTTGGACGCCCCTCCCCCCAAAAAACTATTTTTTTGCAACCTTCTCCTCCTGTGCAATCACAACTCCTGTGGCTAGTCTAGATCGTTCTCTTAGACGAAGCCTGGTAGCCACTGTATTGGTTTACTACACGTATATACTGTATATGATGCCATTGTATAATACTGTTGAGGAGGTCCTGACAATAAATCTGTCTCCATTCACACGTCCCGATAATGTGTCCGCATCCGTTCCGAAATTCTGTGGAACGGGTGCGGACCCATTCACTTTCAATGGGGCCGCAAAAGATGCGGACGGCACACTTCCGGTCTGCGGCCCCGCAAAAAAAATAGAACATGTCCTATTCTTGTCCGCAGCCACGGACAAGAACAGGCATTTCTATCATGGAGCCGGCAATTTGCGGATCTGCAATGACATACGGACGTGTGAATGAAGCCCTAGTCCTCCTCCTGGGTGGGCCCCTTCTGAGTTCGAGTCCCAAAGCAGTCACTTCCCCTGCTTCTACTATAGCTACGCCCCTGTATCTCTGTATGTACAGTCAGGGGGAAGGCTGTCAGTCACTGATAGGACCACCTTCTTGACTTCAAAGGTCAGAATGAGCAGGAATTTAAATAAATAAAATACAAGTTTTACTGAGTGTTCTCCCTTGAAACTATATATCAATCTGCTCATCTCCTGCTCTATAACATGCCGCTTGCAGTTCAAGCATCATGTTTAACATGACAGGTTCCCTCCAGCTCACCTGTGTCTCAGAAAGGCAATCATGATTTGACCTTGTCTGGTTTAAAACCATTTCAACATCAAGGAATGGATCCAGCACAGATTAAAATCCAATAAAATCTTTATTCATTGCTCACAGTGATACACATAATGGGGAGACGGTACTCTGATACTCCATTGACGCGTTTCGGAGAAGTTTCAAGTCCTTAATTATGGCTAAGGACTAGAGATGAGCGAACGTGCTCGTAACGAACACTGTATCGCTCGACTCCCCAGCTGCTTCCGTCGGGTGAGGAGGACGGAAGCGGCTGCCTGCGCCCATGCGAGCGCAGGGGAGCCGAGTGGTACAGTGCTCATTATGAGCACGTTCGCTCATCTCTACTAAGGACATGTAACTTGTCTGAAACGTGTCAACGGAGTATCAGGGTACCATCTCCCCATTATGTGTGAGCATTGAATAAAGATATTGTTCGCTTTTAAAGGGTTTCTGTCACCAGTTTTTTCGGTATGAATCAGGCTGACATTAGAGATGTGCTAATGTCACCTGATTCCAAATATATATCTGTTTTATTTACTGGTGCCCCCATTTTTATATAAAATGAACTTTTATTTTATGCTAATAAGGCTCCTAGGTGCAAGGGGCGTTACCTCTGCTCCTAGAGGCTCTGTCGATTGACAGGACCAGGCAGAGAAGAAACACTCCATTCACCATAGCTTTTAAGGACCTTCAATGATGTCATGACCATGTGATCAGTCACATGGTTAGGATCACACAAACAGCCTGTCTCCTCCTAAACCATGTGACTGATCACATGGTCATGACATCATTGAAGGTCCTTAAAAGCTATGGTGAATGAAGTGTTTCTTCTCTGCCTGGTCCTGTCAATGAACAGAGCCTCTAGGAGCAGAGGTAACGCCCCTTGCACCTAGGAGCCTTATTAGCATAAAATAAAAGTTCATTTTATATAAAAATGGGGGCACCAGTAAATAAAACAGATATATATTTGGAATCAGGTGACATTAGCACATCTCTAATGTCAGCCTGATTCATACCGAAAAAACTGGTGACAGAAACCCTTTAATCTGTGCTGGATCCATTCCTTGATGTTGAAGTCCCTTTAAGGAATATCTGAACACTGACATTTACATTCTGAGATTGATCGTTTATCTAAAAATAATGGTCTTTGTCTAATGCATCTATCAGCTGCCGAACTACTGTTCTTTAACAAGTCAGATTTTTAATTTACAGTAGATACCAAACAACCTACTTTCCTTTTGCCGCATCACCTTACAACTACCTGCTATACTTTTCTATAGAACAATGACATTTAAAGCCATTACACCAGCAGCAGCAGCAGCATCTTTGCTGAGGTTCGTGTGTGTATGATCTTTCAGGTTTTGAATGTGGCTTATTGTGTGGGAATACGAAAATCAACTTGTCTTTAACTTGGGGCAATAATGTTGTAATTGTAAATGAGCTCTAGGCAATGTTTTTATTCCAGATTAGAGGGCATAGTTTTTAATCTTTTAAGCATAATGACGCTAATCCTTTTAGTGTCAGTGTCTGGACAATAGTACTACATGTGCGTGACTACTATTTAGGTAGATTAGTCTATTATCCATTCAATAATTCTGCTAGCCTGAACCCTAGAAAAGTGTTAGTTTCATCATTATTTTCATGCATCAACACACCAGTGTCTAATACTGACAACAGAGAGCTCATGCAAAAGAACAGTATACAGTAGAGATAAGAAAATTACTTGAGATTCAGTTTGATTCAGGTTCATCATTTTTTAAAACATTTGGTTCAGACTGAATCAATTTGGACTATAACAAAGTTGCTCCAATTGCCCAAAAAATTAGTATATAACACCCAGTATAAATTTTTTTTGCCCCCCCCACCCCTCAAGCTCTCAAACAGAATGACAGCAACAGTAAATGATGTCTGAGTGATCCTGACTAGAGATGAGCTAGCACTAAAATGCTCGGGTGCTCGTTATTCGAGACAAACTTTTCCTGATGCTCGGGTGCTCGTTTCGAGTAACAAACCCCATTGAAGTCAATGGGAGACTCGAGCATTTTATGCAGGGGACCAAGGCTCTGCCTAAAGTCGACCCTCAGCAAAAATGTTTTTTTTTTAAATGTCGGTACTTGTGCCTCAGGAAAAATTGTTTTGGACTGCCTGTTTGACACTCCTGAAACATTGTTTTACACTGTCTGTAGTTGACACTGCGGAAAAATTGTTTGGAGAGAGGGCCTGTAGGTGGCCCTCCGTAAAAATTGTTTAGAGAGAGGGCCTGTAGGTGGACCTCCGGAAAAATTGTTTGGAGAGAGGGCCTGTAGGGGGCCCTCCGGAAAAATTGTTTGGAGAGAGGGCCTGTAGGGGGACCTCCCGAAAAATTGTTTAGAAAGAGGGCCTGTAGGTGGACCTCCAGAAAAATTGTTTGGAGAGAGGGCCTGTAGGTGGACCTCTGGAAAAATTGTTTAGAGAGAGGGCCTGTAGGTGTCCCTCCGGAAAAATTGTGGTAAAAGAGTGCCAGTTGGACCTCTAAAAAATTGTGTTTTTTGGGTCAGCGTTAGGCAAAGACGACAAGGAGGAGGAGGAGTAGGAGGAGTAGAGAAGAGGAATCGGATACATAAGTAATGTTAATCTTTAGCTGCTTTCCCCTGGAGGAGATTTGAATTCCGGTGAAATCCAGGCTTTGTTCATTTTAATAAGCGTCAGCCTGTCAGCCTGTCAGCGCTGTCAGTTGACAGGCGTGAACGCTTATCGGTGATGACGCCACCAGCTGCACTGAATACCCGCTCTGACAACACGCTAGCAGCAGGGCAGGCCAGCACCTCCAAGGCGTACAGCGCCAGTTCAGGCCACGTGTCCAGCTTTGAAACCCAGTAGTTGTATGGAGCAGAGTGATCGGTCCGGACGTTGGTATGGTCAGCTAGGTACTCCCTCACCATCTTTCTGTAAAGCTCACCCCTACTCTGCCTAGACTGGGGACAGGTGGCAGTGTCTTGCTGGGGTGACATAAAACTGGCAAAGGCATTGGAGAGCGTTCCCCTGCCAGTGCTGGACAAGCTGACTGCTCGCCTCCTCTCCCCCGCTACTTGGTCCACAGAACCATGCCCTCTGCCGCTAGCGGCGACAGATGGGAAGGATTGTTTCAGCTTGTGCACCAGGGCCTGTTGATATTGATTCACTCTCATACTCCTTTCCTCTACAGGGATGAGAGTGGAAAGGTTCTGCTTGTACCGTGGGTCCAGGAGAGTGAACACCCAGTAATCGGTGTTTGAAAAAATGCTTCTAACGCGAGGGTCACGGGATAGGCAGCCTAACATGAAGTCTGCCATGTGCGCCAGAGTCCCAACACGCAAGAATTCCCTCTCCTCACTGGCTTGACTCTCCATTTCCTCCTCCTTCACCAAGTCCTCCTCTTCACCCTATACACGCTCAAGAGTTAAGAAGGACTGAGCACTGGTACCCTCTTCTGTCTCGCCGACATTCTCCTCCTCTTCCTCCTCATCCTCATCCCCCTCCTCCGATACGCGCTGAGAAACAGACCGGAGGGTGCTCTGGCTATCAAGCGACGTATCTTCCTCCACCGTCTCTTGTGACAAGCGCAAAGCATCCGACTTGATGCTGAGCAGTGAGTTTTTCAACAGGCAAAGCAGCGGGATGGTGAGGCTGATAATGGCGGCATCGCCGCTGACCATCTGTGTTGACTCCTCAAAGTTGGTCAACACCTGGCAGATATCAGACATCCACGTCCACTCCTCATTGTAGACTTGAGGAATCTGAGTGACCTGACTACCAGTTCTGGTGGAAGTTGACATCTGGCAGTCTACAATCGCTCTGCGCTGCTGGTAAACTCTGGATAACATGTTTAATGTCGAATTCCATCTTGTGGGCACGTCGCACAACAGTCGGTGAGCGGGCAGTTGTAGGCGGCGCTGCGCTGCCCTGAGAGTGGCAGCATCTGTGCTCGACTTGCGGAAATGCGCACAGATGCGACGCACCTTGGTGAGCAAATCAGACAGATTGAGGTATGTCTCGAGGAACCGCTGAACTATGAGATTGAACACGTGGGCCAGGCATGGCACATGTGTGAGTCTGCCGAGTTGCAGAGCCGCCACCAGGTTACGCCCGTTGTCACACACAACCATGCCTGGCTTGAGGTTCAGCGGTGCCAGCCACAGATCGGTCTGCGCCGTGATGCCCTGTAACAGCTCTTGGGCGGTGTGCCTTTTGTCACCTAAGCTCAGCAGTTTGAGCACCGCCTACTTGGCGCTTACCCACGGCACTGCTGCTGCGCCTAGAGCTACCGACTAAAGGCGCCGTGCCTACGGATGGTAATTCGGAGGAGGAGGTGGAGGAGGAGGAGGGGTCGGAGGAGGAGGCATAGTACGTCTGAGAGACCGTGACCGAGGTAGGCCTCGCAATCCTCGGTGTGGGCAGTATATGAGCGGCCCCAGGGTCAGACTCGGTCCCAGCCTCCACCAAGTTAACCCAATGTGCCGTCAGTGATATATAGTGTCCCTGCCCAGCAGCACTTGTCCACGTGTCCGTGGTTAGGTGGACCTTCTCAGAAGCAGCGTTGGTCAGGGCACGGATGATGTTCTGTGACACGTGCTGGTGTAGGGCTGGGACGGCACATCGGGAAAAATAGTGGCGGCTGGGGACCGAATACCGAGGGGCAGCCACCGCCATGAGATTGCAAAAGGCTTTGGTATCTACCAGCCTATAGGGCAGCATCTCCAGGCTCAGCAATTTGGAGATGTGGACATTGAGGGCTTGGGCATGTGGATGGGTGGAACTGTATTTCCTCTTGCGCTCCAGCGTCTGCTGTAAAGACAGCTGAACTCTGCGCAGGGACACATTGGTGGACGCTGTGGAGGATCGTGGAGGCGAAGGTGTGGTTTTCCAGAGGGAGGCGCTCGTGCCGGGGTCCTGGGCAGGGGGTTGACTAGCAGAGGCAGCGAGTGACACAGGGGAAGGAGCAGTGGTGTGACCCGCAGGAGGTGAACGGCCTTGGTTCCATTGAGTGGGGTGTTTAGCACTCATATGCCTGCGCATGCTGGTGGTGGTTAGGCTAGTAGTGGTGGCACCTCTGCTGATCCTGGTGTGGCACAGGTTGCACACCACAGTATGTCGGTCATCCTCACTTTCTTTAAAGAACCTCCAGACTCGCGAACATCTAGGCCTCACCACGGGAGCTTCACTACGTGAAACAGTTGCTGCTGATGCACCAGCTCTGGCCCTGCTTCTCCCTCTGGCCACACCACTGCCTCTTCCAACCTGTTCTGGTGCAGCACTCGCCTCCGCCTCAGAAGCACTGTCTTCACTCGACTTTTCAACCCAGCTTGGGTCAGTCACCTCGTCATCCTCCGATTCCTCAGTCTGCTCCCCCCTCGGACTTCCTGCCCTGACAACAACTTCACCACTGTCTGACAACTGTGTCTCCTCATCGTCCGACACCTCTTTACACACTTCTTCCACTAAGTCAACAATGTCATCATCATCACCCACAGGCTGCGACACTTGGAAAACTTGGGCATCGGGAAAGAGGTCAGCAGCAACCTGAGAAGTGGTTTGTGACTCTGGAAAGGGTCCAGAAAACAGTTCCTGAGAGTATGCCGGATCGCATTCCAAGTTTTCCTGGGAGGGGGCAGACTGGGGGGAAGGAGGTTGAGGTGGAGGAGCCAGAGGAGTGCTCCCTTGGGTAACGTGGGTGGACTGCGTGGAAGACTGACTGGTGGACAAATTACTTGAAGCATTGTCCGCAATCCACGACATCACCTGTTCGCACTGTTGTGGTTTCAACAGTCCTCTAACACGTGTCCCTGTAAGTTGAGACATGAAGCTAGAGAGTGTAGCTCTGCGGCGTTCCCCTGCTCCCTCATCAGCAGGTACTGTCTCACCCTGCCCAGGACCACGGCCTCTGCCCCCTGCAGTAATTTAATGCCCATGCCCACGTCCTAGTCCTCGACCCTTAACCCCTGGTGTTCAACATTTTCTGTATATAAGTGTATTATATGTACTGAAACCCACAAACTTGTTCAATCTGAACAAGTTAATATATAGGTGGATAAGTTAGAGTAAAATTACGTATGTTATTACGTACCGTGCAGTATGGAGCAATTACACTGAAACTATTAGATTAGGCAGACTTGGTCTGCTTAATTGCAACCCAGACAAATGTCGCACATAGATTTTTCTAATGTAGCTGTATCAGTGAGAGCAAAAGACCGCTGTGGTAGATGTGAGCATGTTGCCAATCTGGAAGCTCACAAGCTCAACACTGAGGGAAACAAGAGATCTTGAGAGGGGCCTGCTTCTCACAGAACAGGCAGTTATGGGGTCTGTTATGGAGGGTGGAGAGAAAAATCAGGAGGCCCATGTAAGGAGTTGGGTTACCCGAATAGAGGGAGTGGCAAGGGGTCTAGGAAAAGGAAGGCCAGTCCTGCTTCTGTGCACCCAAGCAAAATTGCCAAGTTAGGTGATGATGCGAGGGTGTCAGTCTCAGAAATGGCAACCCTAGTGGATACTGGTCTCCCTAACAGCCGGGGGAACAGTCCATCTAGTAGTGGGGGGGATGGTAAAGCAGGCAGGCTGAGACAGCTAGTAGTGGTAGGGGATTCCATAATCAGGAAGACGGATAGAATAATTTGTCGCCAAGACCACCTCAACTCAATGGTTTGCTGTCTCCCTGGTGCCAGGGTTCGGCATGTGGTGGAACGGGTGGACAAATTACTGGGAGGGGCTGGGGATGACCCAGCTGTCGTGGTCCATGTGGGAACCAACGACAGAATAAATGGTAGGTGGAGGTCTATTAAGAATAATTATAGAGAACTAGGAGCCAAGCTGAAGGGATGGACCTCCAATGTTGTATTCTCAGGAATACTGCCTGTGCCATGCGCATCGCAGAACAGACAGCGGGAGCTGAGGGAGTTGAATGCATGGCTCAAGTCTTGGTGTAAGGGAGAAGGGTTCAGGTCCTTAGAGCACTGGGTTGATTTTTCATTGGGGTACAAATTGTATTCTGCGGATAAATTGCACCTGAATGGAAGAGGGGCTGCTGTGCTGGGGGAGAGAATCCTAGAGGGGGTGGCTGAGTTTTTAAACTAGGGATGTGGGGGGGAGGACAAGCAGAAAATAAAGCAAAGCATGCAGTGGTAGATAGGTTAGAGAGCGGTCAGAACAGAGTGGTGGGTGGAGAAGTGGACCACGGGGGGAGGATAACAGCAGTGGATAAGGAGATCCATGTGTTACAAATCAGCAGAAAAAACATGTCTAGTCAGAAAACATCAATAAATTACATTTCTAAACCTAAATGTACAAAAACACATGGTAATTTAAAGTGTATGTTCACAAATGCCAGAAGTCTAGCAGGCAAAATGGCTGAGCTTGAGGTCATGGTACTGGAGGAGGAAATTGATATAGTTGGAGTTGCTGAGACATGGCTGGACTCTTCGAATGACTGGGCTGTGAATCTCCAGGGTTATACTCTGTTTCGGAGGGATAGGGAGAATAGGAAAGGAGGAGGAGTATGTCTGTATGTCAGAAGTAGTATAAAAGCGAGTATGAAGGAGACATTAGTGGGTGATGATTGTGTGAATGCAGAATCCGTGTGGGTGGAATTACAAGGGGAGACTAACAATGAAAGAATTATTTTTGGTGTAATTTATAGACCCCCAAACATCACTGAGGAGATAGAGGATTAACTGCATAGACAAATAGAGCGGGCTGCCCAGGCGGGTATAGTAGTGATAATGTGAGATTTTAACTTCCCTGGTATTGATTGGGGTCATGGATCGGCTTCAACTGCAAAGGAGAGAAATTTTCTTACCTTATTGCAGGATAATTTTCTGGGCCAGTTTGTAGAAGAACCAACAAGAAGTGATGCACTGTTGGATCTGGTTATATCTAACAATGCAGAGATAGTTGAGGAGGTAATTGTTTGGGAAAACCTTGGTAATAGTGACCACAATATAGTTACTTTTATCCTAAAGTTTAGAAAGCATAAACGTGCTGGGAGATCAAAAACATTTAATTTTAAAAAGGCCAATTTCCCAGGTTTACGGGCCGCACTCCACGACATAGACTGGGAGCAGCTGTTGTCAAGTAGTGACACAGATGATAAATGGGAGACCTTCAAATCTACACTGGGTAACTATACTGCAGAATTTATTCCTAGGGGGAATAAATACAAACACTTAAAATTAAACCCTGCGTGGCTTAATGCGATGTTAAAAGGGCAATACATGAACAACAAAGGGCATTTAAAATATACAAATCAGAGGGGTCTGCCATAGCCTTTAATAACTACAAAAGGGTTAATAAAGATTGTAAAAGGACTATAAAAGCAGCAAAAGTTCAAAATGAAAGGCTGGTGGCCAGGGATAGCAAAACCAATCCCAAAAAATTCTTCAAATATATAAATTCAAAAAAACCTAGGTCAGAGCATGTAGGACCCCTGAATAATAGTGATGGGGAATTGACTACTGGGGATCAGGAAAAGGCGGAGCTACTGAATGAGTTCTTTAGTTCTGTATATACACATGAAGAGGTGGGAGCTGCTGTCGGTAGAGTAAGTGCTAGTGATACTTCATGTAATATACTCAACTGGTTCAATATAGATATGGTCAAAGCTAAGTTAAACAAAGTAAAGGTGAATAAGGCTCCAGGACCAGATGGGTTACACCCAAGAGTTCTTAAGGAACTTAGTTCAGTAATTTCTTTGCCCTTGTATATAATATTCAAAGATTCTCTGGTGCTGGCATAGTGCCGGTGGACTGGCGTAAAGCAAATGTGGTGCCCATCTTCAAGAAGGGCTCTAGGTCATCCCCGGGGAATTACAGACCGGTGAGCTTAACGTCCATTGTGGGGAAACTTTTTGAGGGTCTAATAAGGGACTATATACAGGAATATGTTTTGGATAATAGTATTATAAGTGATACGTATTGTGGTTTGTGGTGAGTGGACAGCTGAACTGTGACACATAGAATGGTACCACACAGCTGTATGAAATGGATTTGTATCACTGAGATAAAACAACAAAAAAACTATTTTTTTTTATTTTTTTTTTATATATATATATATTTTTTTTAACGTGACGTGCAGAAAATATCAGAGAGCAAACTCAGCCCCTGCTGACTGTGGCTATTTTGACTGCAACCCAGAAAAATGTCGCACTCAGATTTTTCTAATGTAGCTGTATCAGTGACAGCAAAAGACCTTTTTTAATTACGTGACGTACAGTATAGGTCACCTGGACAGAAAATACAGATTGTGGTTTGTGGTGAGTGGACAGCTGAACTGTGACACACAGAATGGTTCCACACAGCTGTATGAAATGGATTTGTATCACTGAGATAAAACTATAAAAATAAAAAATTGTTATATATGGCGATAGCTGCACTACTAGTGCCAGCCAGCCCATAGACAAAAAAAAGTGTCTTGTAGCCCTTAGAAGGGCTGTTGGGTTCTTTTGATATCACTCCTGCCTAACAGAGAACTAATTCCAGGCCCTAACACTCTCCCAGAAACGCAGCCGATCTATCCCTAACGACATCCAGACAGCAGCCGTGCACCGTTGGGCAGTCACTAGTATATTCCAGGGTCACCTGATCAGTCCAGCCAACCCCTGCTATCGACATCTAAGGGCCCCACGTGATGCTGGGTGTACCGCAGAGTCTCCTGGCTTGTGATTGGCTGAGTTTATAGGCGCCAAAAATTCAAAATGCGGCAGATGCCATTTCCTCAAGCATGGCGAGATACTCGTCCGAGCAGCGAGCACTTACGAGTACCGTAATGCTCGAACGAGCACCAAGCTCGGACGAGCATGCTCGCTCATCTCTAATCCTGACATACATATCTGTGGGTAAACGCACGTTTGATGACATTAACATACAGTGTATTTAAAAACACACTGCGCTGGAACGTATTGTGCTTTTTCATATTCTAAAGCCTCCAAAAATCATCCTTTATTGGGGGACAGATGAGCTTTAAGCACACATGGTGTTATGGGATTAAAAAAATTAAAAAACTTTCTAGGGGGGGACCAAACGCCCAAAAATTATGCCTTGACAGGGTCAGATTGCCTGCCACCCATACGACCCAGACAACTGTTGAGTGTCAGAAGAAAAAGTGTCTATTTGTGAATGAGCCTAAAAAAATTTTCCCTTTTAACTGGGAGCAGCAGTAGTGCAATGTGGATGTGAAAAAGGTGCAAACATAGTGGCATGCGGCAGTAATAGTTGCGTCAGCAGAAGGAGCATAGCATGGAACATAAGGCAGTATAATGGCTGTCTGTGGGTAGCAGTAGTATTCCAGAAATCCATGGGGTCAGGGAACAGAGTATGCGCCAGAGACTGGCCAGAGTTTAGATAGGCCTCAACCTGAGCACCGAGTCGGGAGCTGTTGGCTTGCTGACTGGCTTCAGCCTGGTGGAAAAACTGTTCCATCATTTTGAAGAGACTGAAATTGCTGTTGCTACTGCTGCTTCAGCTTCTGCTGCTCATGGTGGTGGGAGGGAGGTAACTCTGCATGGGGAGGAGAGGGGCCTCCTTTTCTGACATGCTGGTGATGGACATATGCTCGTCATAAGCTGCAGCAAGCTGCGTACACAGTGTTCCCTGGTAATAACGTAATTTGTCCTCCCTTTCTGTGTCTATCCAGTAATCATCAGACTGCTTGGTATCAGCGATATGTCTGTCACTGCATAAGCAAGCAAGCATACAGGTCGCCATTCTGGCCAGTGTGCCCAAGGAGCCAGTTCTTTCTTGCTCCACCCCCAACTGAGACAATTGGGTGTCCTGGCTGGAGCCAGCCTCATCATCAAACTCTTGCTCCATCTTCAACTCCTCGTCTTGCAGTGGCAGCTCCTCCTCCTCCATGCAGATTCCCTTTTTTGTGTCCCCAACAGTTATAGGGCAGACAGCAAGATACTTTGCCTGTTTTTCTTCTGCTGTCGTCCACTGCTGCATAAGCATCATCGTCTGTTCTAAGATAAATATGAAAGGGATGACATTATTCATGCCACAGTTGTCCCGGCTGACAAACTTTGTGGCCTCTTAGAAGGGCTTCAACACCCGACAGGCGTCTTGGATGAGCTGCCACTTCCTAACCTCCAAGCAATACATACGCCCTTCTGCTGAGGCTGTTTGATGCATGACAAAATCATTTGTTGCTTTCCGCTGCTTGTACAGATGCTCAAGCATGGGCAATGTTAGAATTCCAGCAAGTTAGCACATCAGCAGTGTAGCAGCAGGCATTCTGTCGCTGCAGATCCAGGAGAACATTCCTTTCCATGTAAGAATGGCTGAGGTGCTTGGATAGTCTCCTGGACTTTGCCAGCACCTTGAGCAAGCCAGCGTGAAAGCGTTGCACCAGTAGGTTGATGGATGACATGCTCCATGCAGGGAGCTCGTGCTATTTCGCCCAGGTTCAGGGTGGCTATGATGTTGGGCCCATTATCTCTGACCAAGTGGGCCATGGAAGACATACAGTCTCTGCTATAAGAGCTGCTCCACGTTTCCACCATGGTGTGAACCTTGCCGCATAGCGAGAGTCACAGGGAGCGGCCCACATTGTCCACCATATGAGACTACAAGGCAAGGAATGGCTTTTTAAGAAAAATAATACTGGCTAGATACTTTCCAGCGAGGCTAAGCACATGGCATTAACGCCCTAAAAACAGCAGAGTCTACTAAATGTTATGGCAGCAACTGCTCTGCCAGCAACTTAACCAGGTTGGAATTAAGCTTGTGCAACATCAGATTGCTGAGAGTGTAAATTTTTACTCCTGGCCATATTCTATTATCAATGGCTGACGATGAAGCGGAGGAGGAGTCTGAGCGGGAGAAGCGGAAAAGGATGATAACGATGTGAAAAATATAATACTGTCTGTGGAAGCGGCCTGACTACCACAAGGAGAACCAGAAGAAGGAGGTAACTCTGGAAGCTCTGGTGCTTACGTTTCTGTTTGCCTGCCCTTGTCTTAATTTGCACTTTCACAGCTAGCACAAGGCAATCCTTTTGTCTTTCGGCAGCATGGAGAAAAACTCCCAGACAAGAAATTCTAGCGTAGAGCGAGAGGGAGCCAAGCTCAGCTTTGCTCTGGCATGTTTTGGGCCTAACCCACTCACAGTGTCAGCAGCATCAACAGATCTCAAAGCAGACGTGGCCCTGGCTGTTCTTTGGTAGGTACTTTGCCTCTGCTCTTTATTGCTGCCACCATCACCCTCCTCCTCTGATGTTGCCTCACCCCCAGAACCCCGATGTGGCTACCAGGTCCTGTCCAGCACACAATCCTCATTGGGGTCCTCACCCACCTTGCTACTATCAGACTGTGGGATTTCATGGCGGGTTCTTTGCCCCCCCTCTCCTGCTCTACATTTTCTCTGACTGCCACTGTCGCTGCCCCCAACGTCATTAATATAAGATCGACGGGGGTCCATCACCCGGCACCCACGCCGATCAGCTGCTTAAAGAGGAGACGCGTGCTGTGCCAGCGCTGCCTTCTCTTCATTGTTTACCTGCTCGCCATAACATCAGTAGCGGTGATCAGGTGTAATTACACCCAAGCCACGCCATTAATTTCAATGTGAGGGCTCGTTCCTATACATGGCACGCGCCTCCTCTTCAAGCAGCTGATCGTCGGGGGTGCCGGGTATTGGACCCCCGCCGATCTGATATTTATGACCTATCCTGAGGATAGGTAATCAATAAATATAACTTGGATAACCCCTTTATAGCTTCTTTCACACTAGTAGCAGGGGTGTCTGACAGGCTGCTCCGGTGGGTGAACATCCTGCTGGATCCATGCTGCCGCTAGTGCACGTGTGCAGCCGGAACTACGCTCCATCCCCATTCACTATAATGGGGCGGGCCGGAGTTCCGGTCGCAGCATGGCAAACACGCCGAGAGGCGGACGGACTAAAACGACTACAGCACGGATCCAGCAGGCTGTTCACCTGCTGGAACAACCTGCCAGACACCCCTGCCACTAGTGTGAAAGTAGCCTAATTCAAGCCTTTCCCTTCACTGTCCCTGGTAGTAATATATAAGCTTGATTGATTTCTGACTGTCTCTGACTCCCTAGGATGCTTCTTCTGCCAGACACTGTAAGACCCAACCACCCTCATTCATAGCGCAGCAGCACAGAAGCACAGAATGACTTTATACTTGTTCGTCTAAGGGCACCTCCCTGCCTGCTGCAGCACTTATTGGCTCATCCAGGCTGTCTGTTGGGCTAAGAGCCAATCAGGGCAAGCCCCCCCCCACTTCCTGTGAGAACCCTTCTTCCTCCCTAGTGTATTTTCCCCCCCGCCATGTGCACTAAAACAACACCATTTTGGTATATTTGTCCAAAACAAACCTGAAAAGGTTTGGGTTTTGTCTCCCATCCGAAAAACAGCAAAGTTCAGACCGAACCCGGTTCGAATGAACTGGTTCTCTAATCTTTAGTGTACATTATAAAGCCGTTATTTTTGAGCATACCTTACACCTTACAAGGGATCAGTCAATTCCCCAACTGCTGTCACAATTAACCCTTTCACCTCGGAGGTTTTTTTGTTTTTGCGTTTTCGTTTTGTGCTCCCTGCCTTCACAGAGCCATAACTTTTTTATTTTTCTGTTCATATAGCTGTATGAGGGCTTGTTTTTTTGTGGGACAAGTTGTACTTTCCAAAGCCACCATTTAATATTGCATATGATGTAGTGGGAAGCGGGAAAAAAATTCAAAATCGGGTGAATTTTCAAAAAAATGCAATTCCACCACAGTTTTACAGGTTTTTCATTTATGCAGTTTGATGTGCATTGAAACTGACCTTTCATTCTACAGGTCAGTACAAAGCCGGCGATATCTAATATGTATAGTTTTTCTTGCGTTTTGATAGTGATAAAATTATAAAGTTGGAATTTTTTTTGTCGCCATATTTTGACCCCTATAACTTTTTGGTATTTATGTGTACGGAGCTGTATGTGGGCTCCTTTTTTGCGGGGCTATCTGAACTTTTCATTTATACCATTCTGGGGTGTGTATGACTTTTGATCACTTTTCATTTAATTTTTTTAGAAAATAATACCACAAAAAACGGCGAATCGGCCATTTTGACGCTTTTTTCCGTTTCGTTGTTTTCTGTATGGGAAAATTTTATTTATATTTCTATAGTATTCGCACATGGCAATACCCATGATGTGTATTTTTTTTATTTTTTTAGTACTTTTATTTTTATTTTGGGGAAAATGGGGGTAATTTTAATTTTTATGTTTTTTTTAATTTTTTTTATTTTTAAAAACTTTATTTAATTATTTGACACTTTTTTATAGTTCCCATAGGGAACTATAACAAGCAATCATCTGATTGCTGATATCAGACTCCAATGCATTTGCATTGGAGTCTATGATGAATTTACTAGTTTCCTATGGAGCCCTGTCACAGGCAAGGGCTCCATAGGAAATACTATGCAGCAGCCTCCTCCCATTCACAAAGGCAGGGGCTTCTGCATACACGCTCCGGCTCCTCCGATTGCCACAAGGGGGAACCGGAGCAACATCGGAAGTGTGCGCTTCCGGTGTTTTAAGCGCTCAGATGCTGTGGTCAGGATTGACCACGGCATCCGACCGGTTAAATGTTCGAGATCGACATTACTGCTAGTTGTGAACATCAGCCGCGGGTGTCTGCTGTATGAATCAGCAGGCGCCATCTTTAAAGACCCGTCTAGTGCCATACTAGTACGGTGCTGGGTGGGAAGGATACATGGATGGATGCCTAGCAGGGCTGGTTGGTGCTTTGGCCCAGTTCTGCATGCCACCTATGGCTGGCGGCCCACTGACAGCCCGGCCACATGGAATATGCCCAGTGGGGCAGATTACCATACTGGACCCGCCCACTTTTAAAACTTCTGACAGCGGTGTATGTGAATGGAGTATTAGGGCACTTGTTCAGTGCACTGTCCGTTCATTTGTATGGGATTTCTGAAAATAACCGAGTGTGTTGTTTGGCTATTTTCAGCGCCCCCATGGAAATGAATGAATAGTGGCCATGCATACGAGTAGAGATGAGCGAGCATGCTCGGCCGAGCGTACTCGGGAGCAATTTTCGAGTAGTAGCGTACGCATTTTATAATCTGTACACTAATGCATAAGCATCTTATAATCTGTACACTAATGCGTACGCATCTTATAAATTTGTACGCTAATGCGTATAAATTACAAGATGCGTACGCATTAGTGTACAGATTAGAAGATGTGTATGCTACTACTCGAAAATTGCTCCCGAGTACGCTCAGCCGAGCATGCTCGCTCATCTCTACAGACGAGGTGTGTTCTCCCAAACTTTGGGTTCTCTGTACTAGAGATAGGTGTGATTCCCAGAGGTTGGACCCGCACATCTGACACTGGTGGCACATTCTAGCGATATGACACCATTGTTCCAGATGAGACAACCCCTTTATAGTACTAATGCCCCTTGTGCCCCCTGAATAAATATAAATGTGCCTTGTGTCCTCTGAATAAATATTAAGGCGCTCTGTGCCTCCTGAATAAATATTATAAATATTAAGACCACTTGTGCCTCCTGTGTCCATCCCAATAAATAATAACTCCCCTCATGCCCTACAGACATTTTCCACCAATAATAAAAAAATAAACCTTGCACTCTGACCCTGACATCTTGTAGGCAATGGGCCTAAAGTGGTCTGTGGCTTACAAGATGAGAATGGTAGAGTAGGCAGCCTGTGGCTCCCTGCTCTTCCACAGGTTTCAACTTTATAGGCATCCTGCAGATGTCAATGCAGTTGATGGTGGGGCTTGCCAGATCACTCAAACCCTAGTAGATCGCACCATGCCAGTTGGCCTACGACTTCTGTGATGACAATGTTAGTTACTACTGTCCATTAGTACTTGGGAGACAGTGCAGGGTTGCTTTAATAACAATGTCACTTCTAACCTTCAGTATTTGGGGAAGGAGGCAGTTCATGGCTGCTGTAATGACAGTGTGACCACCGACCATCAGTACTTGGGGGAGTAGTGCAGGGCTGCTGTAAATAAAGTGTGACCACTGACAATCAGTACTTGTGGGGGGGGGGGGGTAGTGCAGGGCTGCTGTAATGAAAGTGTGACAACTGACAGACAGTTATTGGGGGCAGCAGTGCAGGGCTGCTGTAATGACTGTGTGACCACTGACTATCAGGACCTGAGAATGGTAGTGCAAGGCTGCTGTAATGACAGTGTGATCACTGACCATCAGTACTTGGGGGAGTAGTGCAGGACTGCTGTAAATAAAGTGTGACTACTGACAATCAGTACTTGGGGGGGGGGGGTAGTACAGGGCTGCTGTAATGACAGTGTGACAACTGACTATCAGGATCTGAGAATGGTAGTGCAAGGCTGCTGTAATGACAGTGTGATCACTGACCATTAGTACTTGGGGTGCAGTGCACAGTTAAGGTGACAGCCAAGGTGCACCTACTACAGTCTAAAAACAAGTCGACATGTAGATCAAAACGGTTTTATTTCACTGTGGCCAAAAGCACCTTTATTTTTAATGGTAGGTTAAAAGCCGGTCTGCTGCCCATCCGTGGGGGTACTTGGCTAGAACTTAATTTCACTAGGGGGTACTTGGCATGAGAAGACTATGTTCAAATAGCAGAAATACACATCTGATGCTTGGATTTCTGCCACGGTTTGCATTTTGCTCTGCCACAGGATCCACCGTCAGAGTAGCCCCATTTAGCGGAGCTATTCTGTGTGTGACTACCTGGCGAGGTGTCCACGCAGGAACTGCGCCATAGACAAGTTCTTTCTTTTTTTAAAATCTACTTGCAAAAAAAAAATGCTCCAAATAAACCACTCCACAGATTCCCATTAAAATAATTCAAGTCTAATAGTATTTTTTCATGCAGATTTTCATACAGAAAATGCAGCAAACTTCTTGTTAAAAATCCATTGTATGAACATGCCCTAAATATGTTACATTCTTTTTGTAGATCCTAGGTCATGCTGATGACATCGGCCTGCTGTTTTTTTTTTCTCAGATATGTCCATTAGGGTGGGTTCACATCAGCGTTATGCTTTCCGTTTGTGTTTTCCGTTATAACATGGTTATAACGGAAAATAACGGAAACCATAAGACGGAAGTCAAAACGGAAGCCTTTAGAGGCATTCTGTTTTGATCCGTCATAATAGAAGCCTATGAGAATCATAACGGATCCGTCTGAGTTCCGTTATGCAGAACGGAAAAAAAAGTCCTGTGGACAGGACTTTGTTTTCCGTCTTGCATAACGGGAACCAAATGGATCCGTTATGATTCTCATAGGCTTCTATTATGACGGATCAAAACGGAATGCCTCTAAAGGCTTCCGTTTTGACTTCCGTCTTATGGTTTCCGTTATTTTCCGTTATAACGGAAAACACAAACGGAAAGCATAACGCTGATGTGAACCCACCCTTAGAAGCAAATACTGTAGATACAGGTGTACTTTAGAAAACATTTTGCAGGTAACACCCTTTATTATGTCTTATAGGCTACTGACCTGGACTCGGGACTCTGGGGTGAAATAAAATATTCAATTTATGGTGCTGGATCTGATCCGTAAGTAAAATCACTTTTATACATGCGATTAGTGAAATACTATTGAACGAGTGTGTGTTAAACATACAGAATGTTATTTCTCATACATTTACATTACAATTTGGGCTAGGTATTTAGTGACAAATATCAAAATGTCATGCTTAATATTCATTATATGAATAAGATCAAGGAAAAACCGGGGCCTTAAAGGGGTTGTCCCAAGAAAAATATTCTACAGTACATTTGTCAAACCAACACCTGGATTTGAATACTTTTGTAGCTGCATGTAGAAAATGAAGTATATTCACTGAAATCTATCTGTATAGCGCCACCTGCTGTTTGCTCCTTTTCAAAATTATCTGCCCAGCTCCTTCAGGTTTACATACATGCCAAGTTCTATCCTTCAACTGCTTTAAACTGCAGCAGAAAAGATAGACCCTTGATAAAGTATATGCCCACTAAGCTGCCAGTTTGAAATAAATCTAACAGAGCAATTGGAGAAATGAATGGGGAGATCTCTGGATCCATGTGAGGTACAGGGCTGTTTCTAAGTTTGATAGAAAGAGAGTGTCATGTACTATATGATCTCCAATTTTACATTAATGATGGGACAACCCCTTTAAGGGACAACTGTCACTTTTCTTATCCCTGCTATCAATATACTTATGGGACCAGATGAATTATTGCACGTGAAGGTACTGTATTTCGCATAAAAGATAATGGTATGGTTTTGCCAGTTTCATCATTGTCACAAAGCTATTTGGACAGAAACAATTATTCGCAGATCACTAGTGATGAAGCAATGCTCCCTTTTCCACAAGAATATTGGATATTAGAAATTACATCTTATATGTCTTGTTATAAAAAAATGAAATCGTACTTACCTCATCTATTTGAACGCAAAAGGCTGCCGTGGCCATCTTGCTTGAAGATCCAAGGCGAAATTTTGCATGTCGTCTAGCGTGGTGATTCATAAGTGGGATCTTAAAGCAAGATGGCCATGGCGCCTCTTCGAGCTCAAATGTATGTGGTAAATATATATATATTTTTATTTTTACCTCCATTTCAGAGAAATTTGATTCGTTATCATGAAGCACAATGAAATTTGGCTTTGTGGCAAATCAAATATTTCCTGAAATTTGGATCAAAGTCCACTTTATGAACTTCGATCCGCTCAACACTAGTGCCTACCTAAATGCATGTAAGAATCCTGTTTGATAAATGCAAAGATCTCTCCATTCAAACATTTTCATGGAGTCCTAAAACCCTTGGTCAGTATTGTGGATCTGGGAATATTCTCTGGAATCCATCATGGCTAATTTGAGCTTTATATAATAGTAAAGAACACTAAAATGGAACAAAACAATAAATGCTTTATTAGAAAACCCGGTAGAAATAAATGGGGGAACAACCCATAAAACCAATCCCTAGTTACTTGTGGTAGGAGCTAATTGGCGCCACATTAATCAGGTATCGATCCAATTCTAATATATACTCCACCAACACTGCGCAATGGATGTGTGTGAACACACACTAGTAAACAGCGTAACACCTCTCTCTATTGGAGAGTGTGTATATCAGTTCGCTATTTATGTCCAAAGATCACAGATATCAGATCCACAACGTTTAAAAGTCAGAGCATGTTAGTGCTTGAGGACTTATGTGGAATGGACATATAGTGCATAAGCAGGTAACCGCAATCAGCAATTGGCCTCCCATATAGCGTGCATATGCACTATAATGTGTGCATGTCCAACCACTACTAAAGTTATGTCCATCGAGCGGCGTGTGTATTACCAACCCCCCACCCACGGACATTTCAACACTCCCTAACTCTTAAAGGGGTATTCCCATCTCAAGGATCAATGTTTAAAACGTAATACTGGTGGCCATGGTACTTTTTGTAATTAGATGTCATTACACATATATCCCCCATATCCATAAAATCCAATTTTCTTACCCCCTTGTTTACTTGTGGTTCCCCTTGGTTACGGCCCGCTTTTTCACATAATTGCCGCGGGCCGCGCTTGCGCAGAAGGAGTCCTTTTTCACCCAGGCAGCCGCTGCTTGTATCTGGAGCGCACACGCCGGCTTCTCCGCTAAGTCTGATACAGAGCAGCGATTGCTCTGTATCAGATGCGGGCAGAGATGACAGAGAGAAGAGGATCGCGAGCCGGAGACACCTGCACCTACAGAGGTAAGTATAAAAAAAAAAAAAAAAAAAACCCACTATACTTACCAACGATTTGGGGCCCAAACCACTGTTATTCTTTTCATATCTAATTATATATAATTATGCCAAACTAAAAAAAAAAATTGCCTACCTAAAAAAATTTTTTTATTGATATTGTGGGCACTGGGGGCGGTGGGGGAACAATGTGGAGGAAGATTGATGGGGAAAAATTGAGTATCACTGATTTTTTTTTATTTTTTATATACTGATTTTGGGGACACTGGGTGTGGTGGGGGCCATAACATTGTGGAGGAAGATTGTGGGGGGGGACATTATATATATGTTCTCTAGGGGGAACAATTGAGTATCACTGGTTTTTTTTTTTTGTTTTTTTTTTATATATATTGATTTTGGGGACACTAGGGGACACTGGGTGTGGTGGGGGCCATAACATTGTGGAGGAAGATTGAGGGGGACATATATATATATGTTCTCTAGGGAGAACAATTGAGTATCACTA
>ONZH01031373.1:0-62190 GCA_900303285.1 Rhinella marina
CTCTGTGCTCTTTCAATGCTTTATTCCACATATGAATTTGTAATCTGCCTCCCTTATGCATATTACATATTTTCATTAATTTTTTCACATCATTAACATGACTTTTCCCCTCTCTGTTTGTTACAAGCTGTATTGGTGAGAGCAGCTTGTAATCTTTTCATACTTATGTTTATTCTTTCTTTCCAGATTCTCTCAGTTTGCACATGTGACTAGTTTCCCTATTTCGTGCTTTTGAGTGAGACAGAGCACACGACTGCACTGAGACTGGTCTTTCCCTCCGGGGTTAAGTGAAGGCTAGCCCTTCCCTCCCCCCGTGCTTAGCGAGGGAGAAAACTTATGAACCAGCTGTGGCTTTCACCCGGAGTGTCACCAACTGTAATCTCAGGTGTCACCCACAGCCCTATAAAAATAATAAGACAGATCAGGGCTCTCACTTCCGGATCTGAATTGGGATTACCCTTAGTAATCCCTAAACGGAAAGGGTAATTGGGAATTTGGGGAAAGGGGTTTTGGTATCTAAACCAGTCTGAAATCCACACAGGTTAACTAACAGTGCAGCCGTTTTTCCTTACTCTAACACAGAACTGATCTTTTCCCTGCTGTCAAGGAGGCTAAATCCTTATATCAATGACCTGACAGGGCGTAATCAGCAACCTGGGTCACTCTTTCCCTAGACTCTTGGTAGGGAGTAATCAGCTTCGTGGCTCTTTCCCTAGACTCTTGGTAGGGAGTAATCAAAGCAATCTTACTAAATAATCTATCCCCCCTATTATCAGTTCTGTAGACCCCAAGAAATAGAATACAAAGAGAGAAATTACAGAATAACTTATCTAATCTAGTCACTACGTGCAACCGAGCCACCAACCAGAAACAATCAATTGGAAACGACAAACAGCGTACGTATATGAATACGCACACAGGTTCTTTGATTCTCACAGTGGGAAAAGGCACCCGGTCGTTTCAGGTGTCACCGAGAGGGTCGACAATACCACCAGTAGACTCACTCAGAACCGTCCGATACGGATAAGTCACAGATTCATATATATATAAAAACCAGTGAACTTACCGTTTTCAATGGAGTTGATCAGGCTCCAAATCGGACAGCTCAGAACAACCCAGCCGGTAGTTAGGCGTCGGCCCCCCAGGGGTCCTGAACCCCCAAATGAGAATCGCTTCCAGTCACGGCACCACTGTCAGGGAATTATTTTTTTATCCCTTACTTCAATTGATTGTCTCTGTCCAAATTAGATTTTGAGTGAGTGGGTCGACGCTAAGAACTCCAGACCACACAGGATGTTGCTGGTTTGAAATCCCAAACACTTCTCTTTATTTTCAGGAAGCACTGTCTCATTTTAATTCTCTGATTTAGGAGTGATTTAGGAGTGGTTATCAAATCACATGTATCTCCATACCATATTATAATTGGATGTCCAGAATATATAACCTTTTTTGGACATAGAGCATAAATTTATGAAATCACAAAACAGGATATATGTATACAATAAGTTTCTTTTGCATCTGCGCAGTCTTATTCAGGCGTTGGCTGACTAATATTCTCTTCGTCATTCAAAACAGGAACTAGGTGCTTCTGTCTGAAGGCCTATCTTGCGTAAGCTTTTCCAAGCTAAAACAATCTTGTTATGTTATCTGGGTAAAGTCATTGTTAAATGCATAACATAAGATGTAGCAGATGAGATGTAACAGATTTCCATGTTTTTTCTTATTGCTCACCTTCACAACAGGTCATCAGCATATAGTGCCAATTTGACCTCCTTGTTGCCCACTGTAATACCTGAGTATAAATCTGAACCTTCCAAGAAACGAGCCAAGAGTTCCAGGGCCAGATCGAACAACAATGGGGATAAGGGACACCCCTGGTGTGTCCCTCTATGAAGGGAAAAGGCATGGGAGAGAAAGCTCCCTGTATGTACCATCGCCATCGAATTGGAATTAAGGCCCTGTGAGAAGGTGCGAAAGCATCTGAAATTTGTCCAGCACCGCCCTATAGTATGTTTTTTTATGTGCTTCACCTGTAGTTGCCATGTAGCACTATACTGCCCATCAACCACAACTTGGAAACCTAGCAAAAATAATGTTGTACCTTATAAACCACTAAAATCTATAGAATGTTAAGTTCTTAAGGGCACACAAAGTATATGTTAACTGGCTTTCTAGGAAGAAAGTGTAAATCAAGTTTTTGGAAGTTCACAGACAGATGTAGAAAGGAATGACAGAACAGCACAATATAATTGCTAGAGCTCCACAGTGACTTTGATCATTAAATGTTGCAGTAAAGTCACAATATTATTGTCACTCACGTACAAACCTAAAGTGGTTTTACAGTTTGAAGCCTAGCCTGTTGTATCTGTTGAGTGAATCACACTGACCTACTCCTCATCATTCCATTATTGATTTTTGGGTTCTTCTACAGTCTTCTGGTCCCTGTCTTATAAATTCCTGGACCAGTGGAGTCATGTGCACCTCTTCAGCCAATAACTCTCCTGAGAAGTGATCTGTCCCCAAGTGGCAGACATGTGAGCAAGCTAGACGTCACTGTTAAAGCCAGTCATTGGATGTAGCCTGGCACATGATCTTCTCCATCTGGAAGTTTATAGGATGGGGATTGGAAAACCACTGAAGAGAGACAGGAACCTAAAGAGCCAGAATGAAGAGGTGGGGAGTGGGTGATTTATTTATTTTTTTCAACAGGTACAGTAGGCTGAGCTTCAAATTACCACAATCATGTTTGTTTCTTGCTATTTATCCAGAGAAGTAAATCCAAGACTATACCAATGACTTAAGGCCAAGGCAGACCCTAATTGAAATAATAGAAAATGGAAGTCCAATTATACATGACTTTCCAATTATCATGGAAAAAATACATAAATATTTTGCTTTGTCCCAATGGATAAAAATCAATCAAATGCAAATGTGTGCCATTCTTTAGTATCTGTCCACCCATTGAGAATGTTTTTGATATTCACAGTTACTCTATTAAGTTAAAAAAAAAAGATATCCAGATATAACCCTGTCATACTTATGCCAAGATGACACACTCTTGGCTTACATTGGCTCCATAAAATCTAAGGAAACATAATTGTTATATTATACATTAATACATTTTTTCTTGTCCTTATTAACATAGTCCATATTATCTAAATGGTCTAAAATTACTGACAAAAAATGAAATAAAAAAGTAAAACAGAAAAACCCCAGAAGCATGAGATTTTTCTTTGATTTAGAACCTAGATCCACTTGAATCTATTTGTCCTTGGATAGGCAACCCAACTCTGATGTCACCACCCATCACATTATAATTCACACTGAAATTTATACATAGACTCAAATTATGCTACTGATAAATTCTATAAGGCCTTATTCCCATGTATGTGTCCATGATGAAATCTATGTTAAAAGAATCAGTGATTTATCAGTGAAGATTTCCATGAAGAATCCGTGTTCGGTCTGTGTGTCCATTTTTCACTCTCCATGTGTCATCCTGTTCCACAGACACTGCACAGCTGAAAATTAATATTCTGAACGTTTCCTATTGGTTGGTGAAACTTGGATGAAACACGGATGGCGTCCATGGTGGGTTTTTCACGGACCCATAGACTATAATGGGCATGATGGATCCCTAAACACGAACAAAAGTAGGTTTTGCTGCCGTGCTAAAACCACAGACCCACAGACAGTGCTAAAACACGGATGTGTAAATACACACATTAAAATCAAAGAGTACATTTGCTGTCCGTGGAGAACATGAAGAGCACATGTTTGTGAATCACTGACGTGTTAATAAGGCCTAAGACTACATTAAAATCAAAGAGTACATTTGCTGTCCGTGGAGAACATGAAGAGCACATGTTTGTGAATCACTGACGTGTTAATAAGGCCTAAGACTAAACATTATATATAACAAAGACATATTCATGATTTCTGCTAAACTCAACATTCTTACGGTAACATAATGATACGAAAGGCTACAACTATGCTCCTATTATTGCTCCTGGGACAGAGCCTGTGACAATTTTCATGTCACGTAGGCACACACCGTACTAATACAAATAACCACCTGACACAATGTGTGTTACAGAACTACAAGGTTTTCTGCATGACACAGAGACACATTTTAATCAATGAATCTCCCAGTAAAGCCTGCCATTGTTAACCCCTTGGCTGCTGGGACAATCAACAGCAGCAGACAATCCTCACTGACCTTGAAAAATACAATTTTCAGTGATGCCTGAGAATGGAAAACTGTCACCTAATGACACAATGGGGCTACTGCAAGATTTGAATTCTAATAAAACCTGTAATAATTACGCCACCTTACATAACGAAGCAGTTGGCCCGAGCTGTGGAACCTCCTGCTGTGATTTCCCTGGGGACAGATGCTTCTCTCTTTCTGCTTAAACATAGCACCAGTGAGGATTTTTATAAAGCTATCATTATAAAATACCATTATTCTAAAGCTATTTAATTAGGCTGAGCTTAGCCAGCCGTGACTGTGTGTGCTCTGGAAGGAGAAAGGACTTTAAACAGAGCTGGTCCCAAAGTAGAAATAAGTCGGGAAAAATTAAGAGAGCAAAATTGATAGAAAGTAAGAAAGGTAGACAGAAAGAAAAAACACATAATAGAGGTGAACATATTCATCTTTCCTTGTCCAACTGTGCAGACATTTTGCTGCCTAACAAGGTGACTATTTATTCCATTAGATAAGTGGCACTTCGTTGAGATCTATGGTTATAGAGGCCACCCTCAAAGAAGGTGTATGGCTGAAATTGATGTGATACAGATATTTCTTGGAAAATATGATGAGCATCAACACATAGTCATTACAATTTCCATTTAACCCTTTCACCCCCGGAGGTTTTTTAGTTTTTGCATTTTCGTTTTGCGCTCCCTGCCTTCACAGAGCCATAACTTTTTTATTGTTCTGTTCACATAGCTGTATGAGGGCTTGTTTTTTTGCTGGACAAGTTGTACTTTCCAACTCCACCATTTAATATTGCATATGATGTAGTGGGAAGTGGGAAAAAAAATCCAAATCCTTTTATTTAACGTTTGATGTGCAAAAAAAATTGACCAGTTACTTTCATTCTACAGGTCAGTACGAATTTAGTGATATCTAATATGTATAGTTTTTCTTGGTTTTTGATAGTGATAAAATAATTATAAAGTTGGATTTTTTTTTCATTGCCATATTTTGACCCCTATAACTTTTTAGTATTTTTGTTTACGGAGCTGTATGGGGGCGTATTTTTTGAGGGGCGATCTGAACTTTTCATTGATATCATTCTGGGGTGTGTATGACTTTTTGATCACTTTTTATTTTTTATTTTTTTTAGAAAATAAAGCGACCAAAAATGGCAAATTGGCCATTTTGACGCTGTTTTCCGTTTCGCAGTTTTCCGTATGGGAAAGAAATTTTTTATATTTTTATAGTATGGGTGTTTTCACACATGGCGATACCCATGATGTGAATTTTTAGTACTTTTATTTTTATTTTGAGGAAAGGGGGGTGATTTGAATTTTTATGTTTTTTATTTTTTTTTTTCATTTTTTAAAACTTTATTTATTTAATTATTTGAAACTTTTTTATAGTTCCCATAGAGAACTATAACAAGCAATCATTTGCTGTTATCATAGACTCAAATGCACTTGCATTGGAGTCTATGATGATTTTTACTAGTTTCCTATAGAGCCCTATAGTTTCCTATGGGGTTAAAGGACATCTAGCAGCAGGTTTATACCTATGTAACTGGATGACCTGTTGGATGTGCACTTGTCAGCTGAAGACATCTGTGTTGGTCCCATGTTCATACAGTACAGACCAAAAGATGGACACATCGTCTCATTCAAAGAGTTTTCTGTATTTTCATGACTATGAAAATTGTAGATTCACACTGAAGGCATCAAAACTATGAATTAACACATGTGGAATTATATACTTAACAAAAAATTGTGAAACAACTGAAAATATGTCTTATATTCTAGGTTCTTCAAAGTAGCAACCTTTTGCTTTGATTACTGCTTTGCACACTCTTGGCATTCTCTTTATGAGCTTCAAGAGGTAGTCACCTGATGGTTTTCACTTCACAGGTGTGCTCTGTCAGGTTTAATAAGTGGGATTTCTTGCCTTATAAATGGGGTTGGGACCATAAGGTGTGTTGTGCAGAGGTCATTTGGATACACAGCTGATAGTCCTACTGAATAGACTGTTAGAATTTGTATTATGGCAAGAAAAAAGCAGCTAAGTAAAGAAAAACGAGTGGCCATCATTACTTTAAGAAATGAAGGTCAGTCAGTCCGAAAAATTGGGAAAACTTTGAAAGTGTCCCCAAGTGCAGTCGCAAAAACCATCAAGTGCTACAAAGAAACTGGCTCACATGAGGACCGCCCCAGGAAAGGAAGACCAAGAGTCACCTCTGCTGCGGAGGATAAGTTCATCTGAGTCACCAGCCTCAGAAATCGCAGGTTAACAGCAGCTCAGATTAGAGACCAAGTCAATGCCACACAGAGTTCTAGCAGCAGACACCTCTCTACAACAACTGTTAAGAGGAGACTGTGTGCAGCAGGCCTTCATGGTAAAATAGCTGCTAGGAAACCACTGCTAAGGACAGGCAACAAGCAGAAGAGACTTGTTTGGGCTAAAGAACACAAGGAATGGACATTAGACCAGTGGAAATCTGTGCTCTGGTCTGATGAGTCCAAATTTGAGATCTTTGGTTCCAACCACCGTGTCTTTGTGCGACGCAGAAAAGGTGAACGGATGGACTCTACATGCCTGGTTCCCACCATGAATCATGGAGGAGGAGGTGTGATGGTGTGGGGGTGCTTTGCTGGTGACACTGTTGGGGATTTATTCAAAATTGAAGGCATACTGAACCAGCATGGCTACCACAGCATCTTGCAGCGGCATGCTATTCCATCCGGTTTGCGTTTAGTTGGACCATCATTTATTTATCAACAGGACAATGACCCCAAACACACCTCCAGGCTGTGTAAGGGCTATTTGACCAAGAAGGAGAGTGATGGGGTGCTACGCCAGATGACCTGGCCTCCACAGTCACCAGACCTGAACCCAATCGATATGGTTTGGGGTGAGTTGGACCGCAGAGTTAAGGTAAAAGGGCCAACAAGTGCTAAGCATCTCTGGGAACTCCTTCAAGACTGTTGGAATACCATTTCAGGTGACTAACTCTTGAAGCTCATCAAGAGAATGCCAAGAGTGTGCAAAGCAAAAGGTGGCTACTTTGAAGAACCTAGAATATAAGACATATTTTCAGTTGTTTCACACTTTTTTGTTAAGTATATAATTCCACATGTGTTAATTCATTGTTTTGATGCCTTCAGTGTGAATCTACAATTTTCATAGTCATGAAAATACAGAAAACTCTTTGAATAAGAAGGTGTGTCCAAACTTTTGGTCTGTACTGTATGTGCCCACATTACTTAGAAAATTGATGCTTTAATATATGCAAACAAGCCTCTAGGAGCAACAAGGACATTGCTGGTACACCTAGAGGCTCAGCTCTTTGTGCAACTCCTGTACCCTCTCCACTTTAGGAGAAATCGGGGCCAGGAGTGATGATGTTTACACTGCCTTGTCCTGTCAATCAAAGAGGCTGATAGTTGTAACTTATTTGTTAGTAGATCCTTCTGATTTAAAACCACTTACACTCAAAGGACTCTCTTTTACAGACCAGTAATTAGGAACAAAAAATAAAAATGCTTCTTCTCGATCATTGCTTCATGTATACATGAGGCTGATCTCCCCAAAAAATGAGTACATTTTATATATCACCAAAATTGTTATTTGTAGGTGCAGCGACCTGCAGGGGAGGCAGAGAGGATGGGAGTAGTTCTACTCACAGTGGCAGTCATCGATATGTCGCTCTTTGAGCCATGGAATGACAGGAAGAGCAGACCAGCACTGCCTAGCAACAGTAACTAGGGAACATCACACATTCTCCATTCAGGGCCTATGAGTCAAGTAATGCATGAAATACAGTAACATCAACATTTGCAATGGGGGCACTGCATAGGCAGCAGATCCCCCTGTATAAATAGCAGATGGCAGGGAAGGCATTGGGCAATTCTGTAATCCTGTAAGGGGCCCCCTGCTTTAGTGCTGCTGAAGGACAGGGTAGCAGACCGAAGAGTTAGGACTCGGGACTCCAACTCTGGCACTGTTACTGTTCCCAGCTTAGGAGTCCATGCTCTGACTCCATATATGGCTTGGGAGTCCTTGCTCTATGTCCATATATGGAGTCAGTGCTTCTGGGGGTCCGTGCTCTAACTCAAAATAAGGCTGTGTCCATATATGGAGTCAGTGCTATGAACATGTAGGGGATATCCACAAGCATTGTCTGTATGCTTGGGGATATCCTGTGTATTTAAGTCTTATTTAGCCTCTATTTTTTAAATGTTTCTGCCAGGAACCTTCCACATTAAAGGCAAGAATGTTAACCACTGAGCTACAGAGATCAATGTTAAACTGTTGTAGACAAACCTCATTGTAGTTTCACATCTACTAGGTATTCAAATATAGCTGATGTATCATTTTATTAATTTTTTTAGTAATTCAATATTTTGTGCCATACATTTTTTTACAATTATTTAAAAAAAATATATAAAATTGTACTTCATCTTTATATGAATGCATAATACATGGGAAATTACTACTGAGTTTTTTAGCCATAATATATTTACAGCAGGGGTGTGTTTTGGGGTGTGTATGACTTGATCACTTTGTATTAAATTTTCTTGGGTGATAAAGTGATGAAAAAAGTTGAATCAGCATTTTTTTTATTTTTTTCTGTTATGTCATTCACTATGTGGGCTAACTTTTAACTTTCGCATATGGTAATGCCCCTGATGTTCAGCTCCAGAGCGGGCACAATCTTTAAAGATCCAACGTGTGCCATACATTTACGGCGGATGTCAGAGTTGGGTTAATGGTCACATGACCAAATGTTTATAAGTGAAGATATAAGTGAGGGACATACAGATGTGGAGTCACTGTGGGTAGAAATAAATGGAGCCACAAACAATAATAAAATACTAATAGGGGTTTATTATAAACCACCCAATATATCAGAGACCACAGAAAATCTACTTCTAAATGAAATAGACGAGGCGGCAAATCATAATGAGGTCGTTATTATGGGGGACTTCAACTACCCAGATATAGACTGGGAAACTGAAACCTGTACATCTCATAAAGGAAACAGGTTCTTGGAAATAATCAAAGACAATTACCTTTCCCAACTGGTTCAGGACCCCACTAGAGGGACGGCCATACTGGACTTAGTATTAACCAATAGACCAGACAGAACAACAGGTGTGCAGGTTGGGGGACACCTGGGAAACAGTGACCATAACATAATAACCTTCCAATTGTCATTCAAAAGAGCGTTTCTTCAGGGAGGAACAAAAATACCAAACTTCAAAAAAGCAAAATTTAGCCAACTAAGAGAGGCCATAGCCCTAACTAACTGGGACAAAGTCCTCAAAAATAAAAATACAGCCACAAAATGGGATATTTTTAAAAAGCATCCTAATATCTAATTGTTAGAGGTACATACCATATAGGAATAAAATAATAAGAAACAAGAAAAAAACCAATGTGGATAAATAGAACTGTAAAGAAAGCAATAAATGACAAACAGAAAGCATTTAAATCACTAAAACAGGAGGGGAGTGAGGAAGCATTGAAAAACTATAAGGAAAAAAATAGAATATGTAAAAGACACATAAAAACAGCCAAACTAGAGACCGAGAGATTAATCGCCAAAGAGAGTAAAACTAACCCTAAAATGTTCTTCAATTATATAAATACTAAAAAGTATAAACCTGAAGGTGTCGGCCCCTTACAGAGTAATGAGGGGGAGTAGCAGAGAGCGATGAGGAGAAAGCGAAGCTACTAAATAACTTTTTCTCCACTGTATTCACTGAGGAAAATAAAATGTCAGATGAAATGCAGAGTATAAAAGTAAATTCCCCTTTAAAAGTGTCCTCTCTGACCCAGGAAGAGGTGCAGCAACGTCTTAAAAATATTAAAATAGACAAATCACCAGGACCGGATGGCATACACCCCTGTATCCTAAGAGAATTAAGTAATATAATCGACAGACCCTTATTTCTGATATTTAAGGACTCTATACTGACGGGGAGTGTTCCACAGGATTGGCGCATAGCAAATGTGGTGCCAATATTCAAAAAGGGTCCAAAAACAGAGGCTGGAAACTATAGGCCGGTAAGTTTAACTTCTGTTGTGGGTAAACTGTTTGAAGGTTTTCTGAGAGATGCTATCTTGGAGTACCTCAATGAAAATAAGCAAATAACTCCATATCAGCATGGCTTCATGAGGGATCGGTCATGTCAAACCAATTTAATCAGTTTCTATGAGGAGGTAAGTTCTAGACTTGACCGCGGCGACTCAATGGATGTCGTATATTTGGACTTCTCCAAAGCGTTTGACACGGTACCACATAAAAGGTTAGTATACAAAATGAGAATGCTTGGCCTGGGAGAAAATGTCTGTATGTGGGTAAGTAACTGGCTTAGTGATAGAAAACAGAGGGTGGTTATTAACGGTACATACTCAGATTGGGTCACTGTCACTAGTGGGGTACCACAGGGGTCTGTATTGGGTTCTATTCTCTTCAATATATTTATTAATGATCTTGTAGAAAGCTTGCACAGTAAAATATCAATTTTTGCAGATGACACTAAACTGTGTAAAGTAATTAACACAGAAGAGGACAGTGCACTGCTACAGCAGGATCTGGATAGACTGGAGGCTTGGGCAGAAAAGTGGCAGATGAGGTTTAACACTGACAAATGTAAGGTTATGCATATGGGAAGGAATAATGCAAGTCACCAGTACATACTAAATGGTAAAGCATTGGGTAACTCTGACATGGAAAAGGACCTAGGAATTTTAGTGAACAGCAAACTAAGCTGCAGAAACCAGTGTCAGACAGCTGCTACCAAGGCCAATAAGATAATGGGTTGCATCAAAAGAGGCATAGATGCCCGTGATGAGAACATAGTCCTGCCACTTTACAAATCACTAGTCAGACCACATATGGAGTACTGTGTACAGTTCTGGGCTCCTGTGAACAAGGCAGACATAGCAGAGCTGGAGAGGGTTCAGAGGAGGGCAACTAAAGTAATAACTGGAATGGGTGGACTACAGTACCCAGAAAGATTATCAAAATTAGGGTTATTCACTTTAGAAAAAAGACGACTGAGGGGAGATCTAATAACTATGTATAAATATATCAGAGGTCAGTACAGAGATCTCTCCCATCATCTATTTATCCCGAGGACTGTGACTGTGACGAGGGGACATCCTCTGCGTCTGGAGGAAAGAAGGTTTGTACATAAACATAGAAGAGGATTCTTTACGGTAAGAGCAGTGAGACTATGGAACTCTCTGCCTGAGGAGGTGGTGATGGTAAGTTCACTAAGAGAGTTCAAGAAGGGCCTGGATGTATTTCTGGAGGGTAATAATATTACAGGTTATAGTTACTAGAGATGGGTCGTTGATCCAGGGAGTTATTCTGATTGCCTGACTGGAGTCGGGAAGAAATTTTTCCCCCTAAAGTGAGGAAAATTGGCTTCTACCTCACAGGGTTTTTTTTGCCTTCCCCTGGATCAACTTGTAGGAAAACAGGCTGAACTGGATGGACAGATGTCTTTTTTCGGCCTTACAAACTATGTTACTATGTTTATAGGACAAAGATTTCTTTCTGCATGAAAACTGGAGCTTGTGCAGGTACTTTGGGAGAGAGGGGTTATGTATGCATACAAGTGGCTGGGTGAGGGAAGCTCTAGTGCTGTGCAGTCCTGGGGTACATGATGTATAACGACCAGCTCATTCTTGTGAGGCGAGGGTGCATGTGGCCTATTCTGGGGCCATTAGGGTTAAAATCTGTGTGAGGGCTTTCTGGGGTGTAAATCTGTGAGGGAGGGCTGGAATCAACAGAACGTAACTGTGTTGATAGTACATTATTACAAGATTTGGGACCCCACTTTTGATTTTGCCCAGGGCCACATTTTGTCTAAAACTGGCATGTCTGTATTCTGGGGCCATTAGGGTGCAAATCTGTGTGAGGGCTTTCTGGGGTGTAAATCTGTGAGGGAGGGCCGGAATCAACACAACGTAACTGTGTTGATAGTACATTATTACAAGATTTGGGACCCCACTTTTGATTTTGACCAGGGCCACATTTTGTGTAAAACTGGCCCTGCTGCCAGCAATATACACACACTTAATGAGGGATGAATGATTTTTCCCCCATTCAGTTTGTATGGGAAGTGTGAAGGAACTTTCGTGGCTGAAGTTCCCACCTGTAAAAGGTCCCTATCACTGCTAATAATGTCATAAGACCCCATCCAAATATCAGCAGGAAAATCTACTATGATAGGGAAATTCCAAACTTTCTGTTCCACATTTTTATATTCAGTTAAAGGGGTTGTCCAGTTTAGAAAACCCATTTTCAAATACTTCATTAGGCAATTCAGGATTCTTATCACTTGGCCAGAATAGGAGGGGTCACATAGAGCATCTCTAACTATGGAAATCCTATCCTCCAATACACACACAATCCATTGACTTAAATGTGCATAGTGTAATGCTTAAATTCCCCTTGTGGTGGCACTGCAGAAAAATCCAACACTTATGTTAGGTTTTCACAGAGACATCAATGGATTGCTGTAGGACCAGCAGGGGGACACTTTTTGATCAGCATATTGTCATGAGACCCCTCTAATAATTCGGGATTGACAAAGCAAGGTAGGGTTTTTTTTCCTCCAGTGGAAATGCTTATAATTTTCAATTTCTGAAAAATATTGTAAACTGTCATAGGTCTACATGATTTTCTTGAATGACAATACAGTAAATACTAATAAAATTCCCCAAAATATGGCAAGGAGAGCTAAGAAAGATTGGGAGAATTCCTGTGGTGACCAGATGACAGAAAAAGTAGACCCATGAAAGCGAAAGAAAAAACATTTTTTTTTTCATTCTCAACATTTGAAGGGAAGGTGTAATCAGAAATTGACCTATTCTTTAAATAGTTTTTATGTTAAACTTTTTTTTTTTCGTGATTTTTTTTATGTCACTATCCTGCAGTTTTCACCTTGGCTACTAATGGACCTAATAAATGGAGCAAATTTTGGACCAATTACTGAAAAAAAAAAAAACAGTGATAGGAACACTCATTCATGATATTGGCTCATAAACATATAAAATTGAGCCGCTATTCAGCTGAGAAAATGCCCATTTGTTGGCTGATTTGCATATTTTATCATAATGAAAGATACCCTATTTTCGGCAGCACATCCTCTTGTGTTTTTAGGGATGTGTTCGTGATAATCAATAGAACTGAATGAGGAATGACAGTTGTAGTAATGTCTCCTCCCCCATATGCTTTGCATTGTCCTGTGTAATAGGCCAATGCAAAAAAGTCCTCAATGAGGCTTGTCCAAGCATCGGACAGTGTAATAGCCTCCTAAGTCTATTAAATACCCAGCACTTCCTGTTCATGGAAAACACTTTTCAGCAGTCATATATTTATTAGTGTTGATCGAGCACCACGATGCTTGGGTGCTGGGGTGCTCTGGCCGAACACTAGGTGATGCTTGAGTGCTCGGCCGAGCACCCGAGTATAATGGAAGTCAATGGGAGAACCCGAGCACTAAAATAGGCACCCCCTGCTCTGAAGAGGGGAGGGTGTCTGGTTCATAGGAAAAGTTGAGAAAATGGTGGAAACACCACTGAAATAGTTTGGGAACAGCATGGGGAGGATGTCTGGATGCATCTTGGACTTCACAGTCGGTGCTTGATGTTGTCCGAGTATTACGCCACTTTTACGGAATGACAAGAATACCGCCCAAAACCAAATATAACATCTATTTTAGAGGAAATATTGTTAGGAAACATATATTTACTTGTATTTAAAGCGCAAGTAGCAGCAGGCCCTCACCCCTAATGTTTTACACGGTCAGATCAGCAGCAGGTACTCGCCTCTAATGTTTTAGACAGTCAGATCAGCAGTAGTCACTTGCCCCTAATGTTTTTGAGTGTCATCAGCACTGAAGGTCAACTTGTCAGGAGGAGGACCAGAGTGAAGAAGTGGAAGAGGAGGTGGTAGACGATGAAATCACTGGCCCAACATGGCAAAGTGGCAAGCTGAGCGAGGACAGCAGTACAGAGGGAGAGGGATCCGCAGCACTGCAAAAGGCTGGAAGAGGCAGTGGGGTGGCAAAAGGGAGTAGGCAGGCCACACCAACAAGTGCAGACGATAAAAGAATTGTCATTTGCAACCTGTGCCATACCAAAATGAGCAGGGGCATGAACACTAGCAACCTGACCACCACCAGCATGATCCTCATGGCAGCAAAGCACCCTAATAGGGGGGCCAAACGCCTGGATCCACAATCGGTGTCTGCGGGTCACACCACTGCTTCCTCTTCCCTGTGTTACGTGCTAGCCAAGACGCAGGCCCAGATGCCTCCCGCCCTGCATCTGGACCCTCGCAAGCACCATCAGCGAGCACATCCACTTCTGTGTCCCAGCGCAGCGTACAGATGTCCATACCCCAGGCCTTTGAATGAAAGTGCAAATACCCAGCCACCCACCCACAGGCCATAGCACTAAAGGCTTGTGGACACTGAGGTTTTTCGCAGTCTGATGGCGGCTGTCCCTCGTTACTCAGTACCTAGCCACCACTATTTTTGCCGGTGTGCCGTCACCGCCTTACACCAGCATGTGTCCCGTAACATAATCCGTGCCCTGACGAACGCAGTTACTGGGAAGGTCCACTTAACGACTGACACATGGACAAGTGCTTTTGGCCAGGGACGCTACATTTCCCTGACGGCACACTGGGTGAACGTTGTGAAGACTGGGAGCGAGTTGTACCCTGGGATGGCACAGGTGCTATCGACACAAAGGATTGCGGGCCCTACTTCCATCAGGATTTCCGCCACCACCTACATTAGTGGCGGCAACCCCTCCTTCTCCTCCTCCACTTTCACCTCAGAATTCTCATCTTGCAGCACCAGTCAGACTTCAGTCAGTAGCTGGAAGCAGTGTAGCACTGCAGTGGGGAAGCGGCAACAGGCTGTGCTGAAACTTATTTGATTCGGTGACAAACAGCACACCGCCGCAGAGCTGTGACAGGGTAGAAGGGACCAGGCTGAGCTGTGGCTCTCGCCACTCAACCTACAACCAGGTGGCGGCCTGCAACTTGGTGGTGGCTTTGGAACTCGGCAAGCTCACACATATACTGTCACGCTCAGGTGTGGGGGGAAAACCACACAGAGCGTAGGAGGGAAAGAAGATAAGGTCTGGAAACTAAGGAAGGAAGATGGACACCTCCTAAAGGAAACCATGACTCTAATCCTGACTGACTACCTATATGAACAGGCCTCAAACGTAGGCGAGTTCATAAACAGGAACCTAAACCAAACTTACCCTATAGGACTCTGGAACTAATGACAGGAATGAGTCTACCTGTTCCTCCAATAGGAAGGACAAACAGGAGTTTCCCTCAGGCCAAACAACTGCTTCAACTTAGTGGTTCAGTGGTTTCTCAAAACCTACCCCAATTTGCCTGAGTTGCTGGTGAAGGTGCGCCGCCTGTGTGCCCATTTCCGAAAGTCATCTACAGCTTCCACTGGTCTGGCAACGCTGCAGCAGCGCTTACACTTGCCAGCTCTCCGACTGCTGTGCGATCTGAGCACGTGCTGGAACTCCACCTTCCACATGTTGGGCAGGCTTTGTGAGCAGCATAGACCAGTAACCAACTGCAACACGGTCGGCGCCTTTCCAGTTGCTCACAATAAAGGTGGGCAGCTCTGCATGTGGAAAAGGTTCTGATAAGCGGCCTAGTGTCACAAGGAGGGAAAAGTTTTTGAAAATGGTAAAGGAGTACCTAGCTGACCGTGTCAGCGTCCTCAGCGATCCCTCTGTGCCTTATAATTATTGGGTGTCTAAGCTGGACACGTGGCATGAACTGGCGCTCTACGCCATGGAGGTGCTGGCCTGCCCTGCCGCCAGCGTTTTGTCGGAGCGGTTATTTAGTGCTGCTGGGGGCATAATAACTGCTAAGCGCATCCGCCTGTCAACTGAAAATGCTGACAGGTTGACTCTGACTTTGCTACCCCACCAGAAGAAAGCGGCTGAACATAAAGGAACTTTAAATGTGGCTTTTAGGGTGTATTGAATACACTGTATTCCCATGCATCCCTTCCTCTACCTTTTCTCATCCTCTTCCCCCTCTTCCATCATATACACCAAAATGCTTATTAGGCTGGCCTCACCTTTAATATTTAAGAGGTTCACCAGCAGGCCCTCACCCCTAATTTTTTAACCTAAAAAATTAACCTCACTCTGGTCCTCCTCCTGACATGTTGACCTAACAAGAACCTGTCTTGTGCCGCCCTGCAAACTGGGACATGAAGCTAGGAGTTTTGGATGACTTTGTTTCTTGTGCTCTGACAGCAGACACTGTTTCACCGCTCCCAGAGCCATGGCCTCTGCGTGCACCATCAGCAGCATGCCCACTTCCCTGTCCCTTACTGCTCGCCTTGTGCATATGAAATGGTATATATGCAAGTTTGTCAAAAGTACAGTTGCGCAGATTTTTTTAGTGCATGAGCAGAAAAATTTCACCGAATGCCAGAAATATTTAGAAATATTTAGATGCAGGGATAGGATTTGGCTAGGCAGGGCTAGTTGTTGTGTTGAAAAGACCCAAAAGTCCTTTTAAGGACTATAGTTATATCTGGCTGCGATATTTTTATTCTTGATGGTCAAATTTTGCGCACGTTTGCCTAATCTTAACACCAGCTGTGCAGCGTGTGCAGTACAATGTTTGTTTCTCCTATATACCTGACATTTATTGCGTTTTTTTTCTGCCGCTAATCATGGCGACATTACATGTGCAGTACAATGTTTGCTTCTCCTATATACCTGACATTTGTTGCGTTTTTTTTGTGCCGCTAATCACGGCGACATTACATGTGCAGTACAATGTTTATTTCTCCTATATACCTGACATTTATTGCTTTTTTTTCTGCTGCTAATCACGGCGACATTACATGTGCAGTACAATGTTTGTTTCTCCTATATACCTGACATTTGTTGCGTTTTTTTTCTGCAGCTAATTACGGCGACATTACATGTGCAGTACAATGTTTGTTTCTCCTATATACCTGACATTTATTGCGTTTTTTTCTGTCGCTAATCACGGCGACATTACATGTGCAGTACAATGTTTGCTTCTCCTATATACCTGACATTTGTTGCGTTTTTTTCTGCCGCTAATCAAGGCGACATTATATGTGCAGTACAATGTTTGTTTCTCCTATATACTTGACATTTATTGCGTTTTTTTCTGCCGCTAATCACGGCGACATTGCATGTCAGTACAACGTTTGTTTCTCCTATATACCTGACATCTGTTGCATTTTTTTCTGCCACTAATTACGGCGACATTACATGTGCAGTACAATGTTTGTTTCTCCTATATACCTGACATTTATTGCGTTTTTTTCTGTCGCTAATCACGGCGACATTACATGTGCAGTACAATGTTTGCTTCTCCTATATACCTGACATTTGTTGCGTTTTTTTCTGCCGCTAATCAAGGCGACATTATATGTGCAGTACAATGTTTGTTTCTCCTATATACCTGACATTTATTGTGTTTTTTTCTGCCGCTAATCACGGCAACATTGCATGTCAGTACAACGTTTGTTTCTCCTATATACCTGACATCTGTTGCGTTTTTTTCTGCCGCTAATCACGGCGACATTACATGTGCAGTACAATGTTTGTTTCTCCTATATACCTGACATTTATTGCGTTTTTTTCTGCCGCTAATCACGGCGACATTACATGTGCAGTACAATGTTTGTTTCTCCTATATACCTGACATTTGTTGCGTTTTTTTTTCTGCCACTAATCACGGCGACATTAAAAGCGCAGTACAATGTTTGTTTCCCCTATATACCTGACATTTATTGTGTTTATTGCGTTTATTAGTAATGTCGCCTTGAATAGCGGCAGAAAAAAATACACCAGATTTCAGGTATTTTGGATACACAAATGTTAGACAGCAGACACTGAAAAGGTGGTGTTAAGGTCAGGCAACCTTGCGCAATTTTTAACCCATGACAAAAATAATATATTGCAGCCAGATATAATATCCCTTAAAAGGGCTTTTCAACAGAACAACTAGCCCTGCCTAGCCAATTTCTATCCCTACTTGCACAAACTTTATACAGCAGACGCAGTGCAAGTAATGTCGCCTTCATTAACGGCAGAAAAAATTACACCGTATGTCGTACAAGCTGCACAGGTGGTGTTAAGGTCAGGCAAACTTGCATTCTTTTTGCCCGAACAGAAAAAAATAAATTGCAGCCAGATATAACAATAGACTTTTGTGTCTTTTTAACAGAATAACTAGCCCTGCCTAGCCAAATGCTATCCCTACACTATCTGTGCCTCCTTGCAAAAATGTTATACAGCAGACGCAGATGAGGTACTGTCGGCTTGATTAGCGGCAAAAAAAATAGCAACGGATGTCAGGTATATAGACTACAGATATGTTATAATGCACGTGCTGTGCAGGTGGTGTTAGCATCAGGCAAACTTGCGTTCTTTTTGCCCCAACAGAAAAAAAATAAATTGCAGCCAGATATAATAATAGACTTTTGTGTCTTTTTAACAGAACAACTAGCCCTGCCTAGCCAAATCCTACCCCTACACTATCTGTGCCTCCTTGCGCAAACGTTATACAGAAGACACAGATGAGGTACTGTCGGCTTGATTAGCGGCAGAAAAAATAGCAACTGATGTCAGGTATATAGGATACAGAAAGTATTAGAATGTACCAGCTGCGCAGGTGGCATTAAGGTCAGGCCACCTGGAGCAATTTTTAACCCCCCCCAAAAAAAAAATAATATTGTAGCCAGATATCACAATAGCCCTCAAACGAGCTTTTGGGTAATTTGAGCAGAAATACTAGCCCTGCCTAGCCAATTTCTCTCCCTACACTATCTGTCCCTCCTTGCAGCAGCTCTCCCTGACTCGGTCTGAGCCAGTCACATGTCACTGGGTGCTATATAGCACCCGATGACACATTCCCGGCCAGTCAATCACTGTAATGCCAGTAGCCAAGATGGCTACGGCATTACAGTGAATGCCAGTACCTCCCTGTATGCTAATTGGCTAATTAGCGTGCGGGTAGGGGACTCGAGCATGGCGCTCGAACACACGCGGTGTTCGGCCGAACACCGTGTGGTCCCGAGCACTGCAATGCTTGACCGAATATCATATTCAGCCGAGCATGCTCGCTCATCACTAATAATTATCATCACAGAAAAAATTAGGCTTCTTTCACACCAGCATTATGGATTCTCTCAGGATATGATGGTTTTTTACTCAAGTTTAGTCAGTTTTGTCTGTGATAGCGTTCAGTGTTTCAGTTTTTTCCACACTGGTGCAATCAGTTGTTATACGTTTTTCACGAGCGTGAAAAAACTGAAGAATAATAATCTACATCTCCAAGCAATCATCAATGAAAAGCGCATTGCATCTGAAAGCAATCTGTTCTTCACTGAAGCCCCATTCACTTCTATGAAACCAGAGCTGCGTGAAAAACGCACAATATAGAGCATGCTGCGATTTTTAATTAACGCAGAAATGATGAGTGAAAAACAACGCTCATGTGCACAGACCCATTGAAATGAATGGGTCAGATTTCATGAGTTTGCCTAACTCATCGCACCCTGACAGAAAACTCGCTCGTGTAAAAGAGGCTTTACAATGAAAGATAGTACCTGTGTATACACAACAATTAATATGGGATGGTAACAGCTTATCTACCCCCCTTCCTGCACAACGATCTCTGTACAGGTCATAGAACATGCCTACAAAACTGTTCCATATATGTCAATGAGCATCTTATGTCTATTGTATTTATGATCTATGTGGCTGCTTTAAAGGGGTATTCCAGTAAAGTAACTTAATTTTAGAAAAACTGCATTAAGGCTGCAAGCTATGACCCAACCAGAACCCATACCTATACATATAACCAGAGCTTCATTTTACCTTGCAATCCATTTGTCTAGCTCCTGTGTGAGCCTGCAACACACTGAGAGTATCATGGTTCCTGATCTTCCCTCACAAAACTTCAAAGACTACAATCCCCACAATGCCTAGCTTTCCTGCTATGAGATTCTGCTTGTTCATGAGTGTTGGTGTTTACTGATTGGCTGCCTGATACACAGTCCTGTCACGCCCCCTCTACACAGTAATCATCAGCACAGTAACATGTAGCTAGAGAACTGATAGCAACACACTGAGCATGCTCAACCTAACAAAGGCTCAGAACTACAGGTCAATGCCATGGTAACTTATGAGGAAACACAGTGGATAGAAGAGGAAGAAAACTACTTTTATAACTACTGAACGGTAAATATGTGAAATTAACATTATATTAGGTAATTATTGATGATGAATTAGTCTAAAACATAAACTATATTTATGGTAACCGGAATACCCCTTTAAAGCAAATCTCTGAATGTTGTTAGTAGCAGCTCAGGAAAAATTGCTGAACTCATAATCATGTACAGAAAATAGAACAAAAAATCTACTATCAGAAAATAAGGCAGATTACTAAATAGAATTTGTATTAACCTTTTTGCCTTCAAAAGCTTTACTTGGTTAAACATATAGGCGATACATTCCCTTGTAAAAAGGCTCTATTAGCCAGAATAAAGATATACTACAAAGAGTAACTTTTAATCTGTGAAAGATCCTCATACTTAAATGGCTCACTGATTTCGTTGTGTATACCTCATTTCTAAGTATACTTGCTGACTACCTGACCTGGTAAAAAGAAAAAAAAAACAGCTGAGGTCCTAACAGCATGGTCCCCCACCACCTGCAATGAAAATCGGCAGTCCAGACCAGAAACAGAAAATAGCTTGCAGGTGTACATAAGGTAGAGAATGATATTTGTTAACCTTTTTGCACTTATTTTTAAAATATCAGACTGGTTAAATAAACCTCTGATATTATGTTCTAGAATATCAACCAGTCTAAACCAGATCTGAAAGACACAATAACTAACAAAGCTGTCACACAATTAATGCCGTTTTATTAGACACAATAAAATTGTGAAGATATAGGTATAATATACTTGTTGTTGCATATTCAGATGAGCAGTTTGGATTCAAGGAGGTGGAGATTCGAAGTCAGACTTGCTGGGCCCAAATCCTACCCTATCAGTTTTGACTGATGTCTTTGAGAAAAGAGAACATGATCTGCAGCACTCCAGAGATCTTGTGCATGGTGTCTCTTTACAGATGACATTTCCTGTCTTCAGAGACATCAGTCAAGACCAATGGGTCAAGATTTGGACGCAGCAAGCTTGAATTTGAGTCTCAGGGTCTCCATCTCCTTGGCTCCACTGTGCTAATAGCCTGTACCAATGTGGTATGCAGGCTGTTAGCAGAACAGAGTGAACACAGGGAAGGAGCTCCCATATCACGTTGCTGCTCTGCCTGCGCCAAAACTGCCTCAAATGCTATGTATTTTACCAGACAGCCTGTGGGGAAGACAGGTCAAACACCTCACAGATTGAAATACATGTTAGCTATTTGGTCTAAAAACACTTCCAGACCCAAGTACATTACAAAAATAATTTCCATCACATTTAGAAAAGGTTTTAACCATTTAATGACCACTGATATGCCTTTTTATGGCAGACATTAATCGATAATATTCTAAGCTGGCCTAGAATAAGCTCTGGGTTCCTGCTGTAAAAGCCTGTCCTGGCAGGATTGCCAAGGGGTAACAAAATTGTGCTGCTTAGAAAATATGTATGATTCATCTAAATTAGATCTTAGGGATCAGTGAGTGTGGATCCGCTGTGCCAAATAACAGGTTTGGCTCTGGGTTAAACTAAACTCTTAAACTAAGAGTGTTATTCCTGCCCTCTACTGGTATTCACCCTTTAACCCGCTGTACAGGGATCTGGCCTTCACTGCAGGAAAGCAACTTTACTGCTGTCTCATGGGATAGTCATTGTGTACTTGGTACCTGACTTACTAGGGTCAACGACTCAGGTACAAGTACCAGAAGCTTTGGATACAGAAAACAAGCAAAAAAAAAAAAAAAAAAAAAAAAAAAAACATAGTCTGAACAGGCACTAAGACTTGAATGCAGGTTTCTGAGATCTAGCCAGAGCTATTGAAGTGTAGATGGTGGGATACATAAGATATACAGGCAGACAGGGTGATAGTGAACATTCAAATGATGAGGCAAGATTGCTGGATACTTGGCAGGGACACAGATGAGGCAGATGGATAGGTTTAACCAAAATACAGATAGAATGGAATCTAAAACTGGACGTGCTGGGACACACAGGCAGGGCAGATACAAGCTGGAGCAGAGATAGGAACAAATGAAGGATATACACTGGTAAATCAAAATAGTACAAGACTTGCTAAACATCTTTGCTGGTAACCAGGGAACCTAAAGCCCAGGCATTGTCCAGCTGGAAATAACACCTTAAATACCCCAGGACCTATAACAATTAGTAGAGGAAGGATTTGGTAGCATGTCTTTAAGGGCCATAGTTGTGCACATCTGCACCCTAAGAAGACAGAGGTGGGAGTACAAGACAGAAGCATAGAGGCAGCAGCCTGGTGAGTAGCGCTGGTATCGTGCCCTAAGGGAAGAACAAGGCAGAGGCGGACATAGATAGCTGACTTATTATCAGACAGCTTGACATTGCAGCAAGAGAGGGTCAAAAATGGTTATCCACATACCTTGTCACTCATCATGTTAGCAGGAAACCAAAAACTGTTACTAAAATATATATATATATATATATATATATATATATATATATATGATTAGTAAATGATTAGTCACTGTCACATAACTTATGTCTAGCATTAACCACACTTATACCGTCACGTCTGGCTCTGCCTTGTTGGGTACTGGTTCTTGATGTGACACTCAGACAGGTGTCTGCATTTTCACAGCTTGGTATTTATTTAGTCTTGATTCACTGAGCCTGAAATGTTTCAGAGACCCCCTGGGGCAATGCAGAATTCCTACCGCTAAAGTGACACAGACCCGGGAAATGTATTTCAGTGAACGAGCTGGTAGGATGCCCGCAGGGGTATACTGCTCTGTATCCCATGACCCTTCCCTGCTAGAAAGCAGAAGTAATGTTCAGTAAGGCAGAGAAAATTAGAGTAAGTGATTCTGGAAAGTGAAAAAGAAATGCATAGCAAATATATAATTATCTCTAAAGCTGTATGAAAACAACACTGTAATGGAAATGATGGCTTATTTGAGCCATAAGATGAACAAACCAAATATACAGTCTTATTCTTGCTTCCAAATTCTATCACAATTTAAAAAGAAAGTGCAGGCTTCCCCTTAGATGACTGCTCTGTCCATCATTGCATCAAGGTTATAATTAGTGATAAGTAGAGATGAGCGAACATGCTCTTCCGAGCTTGGTGCTCGTTCGAGCATTAGGGTATTCGCATATACTCGCTACTTGGACAAGCATATTGCGATCCTCGAGGAAATGGCATCTTCCTCTTCCTGCATGTTAGACGCCTTTTCTCAGCCAATCAACATGCAGGAGACTCTTTGGTACCTCCTAGCATCACGTGGGGCCCCTACAAGTCGATAGCAGGGATTGGATGGCCAGATCAGATGATCTGGGAATATAAGAATCTGGTACCGCGCTGCTCGCGTCATACGTCGTCTTCATGAGATTAGGGATAGAGCTGCTGTCTGTCCGGGAGAGTGTTAGGGCCTGAATTTAGATGTTGGTTAGGCAGGAATCATGCTCAAAGAACCCAACAGCCCTTCTAAGGGCTACAAGCACCTTTTTTTTTTGGTCTCCTCCTGGCTGCTGGCTGGGACTTGTACTGCAGCTACCACCATCTTGGCTGCACACTGTGCACAGCAACTGGTGGCAGAAGGGACAGCACGTGGTCCACACACACCCAAAAGAAATTGCCCAAAGTCTTCTCAGTACTCATTTTTGCTGTTGCTGGTACTGCTGCTATACCTTGGCTTGCTGGGATCTGTAGTGCAGTCTAGGGAATACGTTTTTTCTATAATTTCTATACACTACAGTCCAGTGAACAATTATGTAGTGTACTGTACAGTAGCATCAGTCTAGGGAATACATTTTTTCTCTCAGTTATATATACTACAGTCCAGTGAACAATTCTGTAGTGTGCTGTACATCAGCGTCAGTCTATAAAATACGTATTTTCTCAGTTATATGTACTACAGTCCAGTGAAAAATGTAGTGGTTTGCGGTAACATAGCCACCATTTAAAGACTACGTTTTTTTCTCATTTATATATACTACAGTCCAGTGAACAATTCTGTAGTGTGCTGTACAGCAGCGTCAGTCTATAAAATACGTATTTTCTCAGTTATATGTACTACAGTCCAGTGAAAAATGGAGTGGTTTGCGGTAACATAGCCACCATTTCAAGACTACGTTTTTTTTCTCAGTTATATGTACTACAGTCCAGTGAAAAATTGAGTGGTTTGCGGTAACATAGCCGCCATATAAAGTCTACGTTTTTTTCTCATTTATATATACTGCAGTCCAGTGAACAATTCTGTAGTGTGCTGTACAGCAGCGTCAGTCTATAAAATACATATTTTCTCTGTTATATGTACTACAGTCCAGTGAAAAATGTAGTGGTTTGCGGTACAATAGCCGCCATTTAAATACTATGTTTTTTCTCAGTTATATGTACTACAGTCCAGTGAGAAATGGAATGGTTTGCGGTAACATAGCCGCCATTTAAAGACTACGTTTTTTTCTCAGTTATATGTACTACAGTCCAGTGAAAAATGTAGTGGTTTGCAGTAACATAGCCGCCATTTAAAAACTACGTTTTTTTCTCATTTATATATACTACAGTCCAGTGAACAATTCTGTAGTGTGCTGTACAGCAGCGTCAGTCTATAAAATACGTATTTTCTCAGTTATATGTACTACAGTCCAGTGAAAAATGGAGTGGTTTGCGTTAAATTAGCCGCAGTCTAAAATTCCTTTTTTTCTCTCAGTTATATATATTACAGTGCAGTGAACAATTCTGTCGTGTGCGGTATAGTAGCCGCACTCTAGTGTTGACACCAACAAGTGACCAAGTTAGTTGAGGTAGCAGGTGAAGCACATAAAATTTTACACTGACACATCATGGCGGTGAACCCAGAGTGACCAAGTTAGTTGAAGTAGCAGGTGAAGCATATAAAATTTTACACTGACACATCATGGCGGTGAACCCAGAGTGACCAAGTTACACTTATGTAGCAGGTGAAGCACATAAAATTTTACACTGACAGAGCATGGCAGTGAACCCAGAGTGACCAAGTTACACTCAGGTAGCAGGTGAAGCACATAAAATTTTACACTGACACAGCATGGCGGTGAACCCAGAGTGACCAAGTTACACTCAGGTAGCAGGTGAAGCACATAAAATTTTACACTGACACAGCATGGCGGTGAACCCAGAGTCACCAAGTTAGACTCAGGTAGCAGGTGAAGCACATAAAATTTTACACTGACACAGCATGGCGGTGAACCCAGAGTGACCAAGTTACACTCAGGTAGTAGGTGAAGCACATAAAATTTTACACTGACACAGCATGGCGGTGAACCCAGAGTGACCAAGTTACACTCAGGTAGCAGGTGAAGCACATAAAATTTTACACTGACACAACATGGCGGTGACACCACCAATGCCTTGGTCAGACTGACATTGCAGTCAAATGGCTGTAGGTGAGCCTCCCAAAAAATTCTTTAGGAGTGTCTGTAGTTGACCCTCCTGTAAAATTGTTTTTGAGTGTCTGTAGTTGAACCTCCTGAAAAATTGTTTTTGAGTGTCTGTAGTTGACACTACTAAAAAAATTATTGGAGAGAGGTGGCCCTCCATAAACATTGTTTGTAAAGAGCGCCAGTTGGCCCTCAGAAATATTGCCTGTTGGCTCAGCGTTTGTGTTCGAAGAGGAGGAGGAGGAGGAGAGGAGAGGATACATAAAAAATCTTCATGTTGAGCTGCTTTCCCCCGGTGGAGATTTGCATTCCGGTGAAATCCGGTAGGGTCCTGAAAAGACTTCCTGTGAGTATGCCGGATCTGAATCCATATTTTCCATGGGGGGGGCAGGCTGGGGGGAAGGAGGTTGAGCTGGAGGAGCCAGAGGTCTACTCCCTTGGCTAGCGTGGGTGGACTGCGTGGAAGACTGGGTGGTGGATAAATTACTGGACGCATTATCCGCTATTCACGTCATCACCTGTTCGCACTGTTGTGGTTTCAGTAGTGGTGTACCACGTGAAACAGTAAGTTGCAAGATAAAGCTAGAGAGCGAAAATCTGCGGCGTTCCACTGCTCCCTCATCAGTAGGTACTGTGTCACCCTGCCCAGGACCACGGCCTCTGCCCCCCTACATCACTTGGACGCCCACGTCCTCGACCCTTAGCCCTTGGGTTCAACATTTTGTGTAATCACTAAACTGTCGAATTAATATCTGAGGCCAAAAACGTATTCTCTAGACTGCGGATAGTGTACCACACACCACAGAATTTTTCACTGGACTATATTAAATGTATCTGAGAGAAAAAACGTATTCTCTAGACTGCCGCTAGTGTAACGCACACCACACAATTTTTCACTGCACTGTAGGATATATGAATGAGAGAAAAAAATGTATATTTTCTAGACTCCGGCTAGAGTGCAGCACACGACAGAATTTTGCACTGCACTGTAGGATATATGAATGAGAGAAAAAAATGTATATTTTCTAGACTCCGGCTAGTGTGCAGCACACGACAGAATTTTGCACTGCACTGTAGGATATATAACTGAGAGAAAAAACGTATTCCCTAGACTGCACTACAGATCACAGCAAGCCAAGGTACAGCAGCAGCAAAAATGAGCACTGAGAGGACTTTGGGCAATTTCTTTTGGGTCTGTGTGGACCACATGCTGTCCCTTCTGCCAAAAGATGGCGGTAGCTGCACTACAAGTCCCAGCCAGCAGCCGAGAGGAGGCCAAAAAAAAGGTCGTTGTAGCCCTTAGAAGGACCGTTGGGTTCTTTGTGGATGATTCCTGCCTAACCACATTCTAATTTCACGCTCTAACAGTGTGCAGCCAAGATGGCGGTAGCTGCACTACAAGTCCCAGCTAGCAGCCCGGAGGAGACCAAAAAAAAAAAGGTGCTTTTAGCCCTTAGAAGGGCTGTTGGTTTCTTTGTGGATGATTCCTGCCTATCCACATTCTAATTTCATGCCCTAACAGTGTGCAGCCAAGATGGCGGTAGCTGCACTACAAGTCCCAGCCAGCAGCCAGTAGGAGACCAAAAAAAAAAAGGTGCTTGTAGCCCTTAGAAGGGCTGTTGGGTTCATTGAGCATGATTCCTGCCTAACCAAAATCTAAATTGAGGCCCTAAGACTCTCCCTGACAGACAGCAGCTCTATCCCTAATCTCATGCAGCAGCCAGGAGGAGACCAAAAAAAAGGTGCTCGTAGCCCTTAGAAGGGCTGTTGGGTTCTTTGTGGGTGATTCCTGCATAACCAAAATCTAAATTGAGGCCACTCTCCCTGACAGACAGCAGCTCTATCCCTAATCTCATGCAGGCGGCGTTTGACGTTCACTGCCATTCCGTGTCAGGGTAAAATTTTATGTGCTTCACCTGCTACCTGAGTCTAACTTGGTCACTCTGGGTTCACCGCCATGCTGTGTCAGGGTAAAATTTTTTGTGCTTCACCTGCTACCTAAGTCTCACTTGGTCACTCTGGGTTCACCGCCATGCTGTGTCAGGGTAAATTTTTGGGTGGTTCACCTGCTACCTCAATCTAACTTGGTCACTTGTTGGTGTCACCACACTGTCACCACGCTGTGTCAGGCTTATGCCTGCGTTGTGGGGCGGGGCATAGGACAGCAGTGCCAACATGAGCAGTGGTGTCACCTGCAGGCGGTGATGGACCTTCGTTGCACCTAGTTTGGTGCTTTACTAACATGTGATGGGCATGTGCCTTGCCCATTTTGGTCTGGGTCAGCAAAATTGTCTTGAGGGTCATCACCAGGCTGTTGCCCAGAATTTGGCATAATGGTACGATTAGGTAGCCTCAGAGGCATCCATGCATGATGCCCCTCCGGTTTTTCTTGTCAATTTCCGTGGTGTTTCCATCATTTTCTGAGGTTTCCAGGTTTTCACGTAACCTTTCCTATGCAGAGCTCTGGTCCCTGTAAAAAATGCTCGAGTCTCCCATTGACTTCAATGGGGTTCGTTATTCGAAACGAGCACCCGAGCATCTGGAAAAATTCAACTCGAATAACGAGCACCCGAGCATTTTAGTGCTCGCTCATCTCTAGTGATAAGCAAACTTATGAACAATTTGATTTGGCAGTTTCACCGAATTTCACAAAGAGATTTGATTTGTGACTAATTATTTTGTCACGAAGAGCATTGCTTTTTATGTAGTGGGTGCAATGACGGGGAACGGCAATCACGCTGTGTCTGTCATTCAACCCCTCAGATCCCACATTCATCGCTGATCACTGCATCTGATGCTACAATTGTGGGTTTTCAGAGGTTAATCCGGTACATAAAAAATACATACTCACCTTATCCATTTGCTTGTGGACAGGCCATCGCGGCCATCTTGATTTTGAAGACACAGTGGGAAATCTCGCTCTGTGATGGGATGACATCATCACATCAATAACTTGTGCCAACGTGTTGACATCAAATGTCACCCAGCGCAAGATTTCATGCGGTATCATCAATCAAGATGGCCACAATGGCTTCTCCGCGAGCAAATGGATAAGTTGAGTATGTTTTTTTTTTTGCCGCCATTTCAAGAAAAATAGATTTGTTACCATGAAGTGCGAGGAAATTCAGCTTTGCGGAGAATCAATTTTTTCTGAAATTCGTATTCAAGTCAATTCGTTTGGCTTCGATTCACTCAACACTAATCATAATCTTGTAGGCATCAGTTAAATATTTTTGGATGAAACTAATTTTAAATTGATAAAAGGAGGTTCCAGACATAAAATTTAGTCCGTTTATAGCAGTAACAATTAATTGCATTAGTTTTGTAGGTACCAAAAATGGTTGCAACAATCCAACAATTAGCAGTGGTGAAGCAGCTACAATGTTTACACCATAGTCTTTAAAGAATACCTACTTTTACATCTAAAATAATAAAGCTCCTCAGTATGATCCCTCATTCACACGTCAGTGTTCGGTCAGTGATTTCCATCAGTGATTGTGAGCCCAAACCAGCTGTCGCTTTAAACACAGAACAGATGCAGATCTTCCCATTATACCTTATGTCTGTGGAGACTCCAATCTTGGTTTTGGCCGCTTTCAGACGAGCGTGTTGAAATCCGTCAGTATTCTAGCTCAGGATCCTGATGATATACCATCAGTATTGTCATCAGGATTGCATGAGGATTTCTTCAGGATTTACATGCGTATTTCTTCCTTTCTTTCTTCCTTCATTATTTATGCACTGCACAGACGGTAATGTGTGTATTTGGAAACAAATCCACACAGAACTCGGACATGCTGCGGATTTCAAATACTCGTGTGAATAGCTCCATTCATTAATATTAGAAGCGGATTCCGGTACATTAAATACGGACTCTATACGCATTGCAAATACTCTCGTCTGAAAGCGGCCTTTGGCTCATAATCACTGATGGAAATCACTGACCAAAACACTGACGTGTGAATGAGGCATAACTCAAAAAAAAAAAAAAAAAAACAGCAGTCACAGAGTAAAGGTGGCCATACAACTAAGACTACTTTCACACTTGCATCCAGTGTGGATTTGGCATAGCCAGATAGTGCCACATGCCTGCCAGTCACCATGGGACATGGCAAGGATCCGGTTGGTCTCTAGCAATTCAGCCAGGATTCAACCGGACAAAAATTGCTGCACGTAATGTTTTTTGTCCTGCCGAATCTCGGCATATAGGGAGTGTCTGGATCCCTGCTGCAATGTGTTATAGTCAATGGGGTCCAGTGGGCATGGGTCACTATCTGGCTATGCCGGATCCAGAGAACTCTGGCAGGCTGTTTTCTGCTGGAACAACCTGACGGATCTCTTTTGCATATACAGTATGAAGCTAGACTAACAAGAGTTAGGACTCGTTCAGATAAGTGAAGTTTGTGTTCTGACCTGTAAGCATACATTCAAATTTCTATGGACCATTCACAGATGATATCCAAGTCCAGTCTGGTTTTACTGCAGACTTCAATTGAGTGAATGAATCTTGAGGGAAAATCAGTGCAGCATTGTGCATGGTTTGCTTTTTCCAGGTTATTCAAAGTTATTCGTGTGGAGGGCTTTTTAGGATTGTCATCTCTAGGCCAAAGTGCAGAGCATTTACCAATCGCTACTCTTACTCTAGGGCAGTGATTTTCAACCAGTGTGCCTCCAGCTGTTGCAAAACTACAACTCCCATCATGCCCAGGCAGCCTACAGCTATCAGCCTACAGAAGGGCATGGTGGGAGTTGTAGTTTTGCAACAGCTGGAGGCACACTGGTTGAAAATCACTGCTCTAGGGGACTGTCTTGTCTTCCATTACACAGACAGCCCAGTCATTTGAAAGGACACTGTAATGTTTAATTACCCCTTGGTGGTGCTGAAAAGAAAATGACCACACAGATTACAGCTGATCACTAAGCGATCTCATGCCGTATGGACAGTAGTAGCATTACATACCAGGGATTGACTGCATGATCTGCAGAACATTGTTATGATTACTTTTCCATTTTATACCATTTCCTGCAGTTAGTTGAATTTGTTAAATTCTCTGACAAGTGCTTTTCAGATTCCATCATAAGAATGTGCAACAGAAGACTTTGTGGAAGAGAGTGAAATGTGCTTACTGGAAGATGAAAAGAATTAATATATTTTTAGACATTGAAAATCTGTGTCTAAACATTTAATTTCTAAGCATGCCAGCTTTCTTGCACAACAATTGTCACTATACAATATGTCAGTGTTACCTAAAACATCCAATAAAATTCCAGCTTTCATATTTCTAGAACAATACATTTCCTATTAGAGCAATTGTGTGGAGGCGGAACAGAAAAAGTAGGAAATAGAAAAATGGAATAGAAGATTATGATGATGCATACCTTGGGGGTGGGGTACTGGCTCTTCTTAAGGAGACAAGGTGTGTATGGAGACTTAGTAGCAATGTTCCATGGGAAAATAATATGCAAAGTAGTATCTGCCAGAAAAAGAGAACCATCTCACTAGTGTCACCATTTGGAAGTGGCATCCTAGGAACATTGTATTTTCCCATGGAGCACTGTCAAAAAGTCTCCATACACCTGGTCTCCTTAGTAGAGTCAGTATGCCCCCTAAATGGCTTTGAAAGCATTTCACTCAGCCAGTCAGAATCCTGGTCCATACTGATGAGGGGCATATACCCAGAAACAGCTGGCGGAGGATGGATACTTGGGTTGACTCATTTCCCTTGTCATAAAGAACCACTTCCAAAAAGTGGCACTAGTGAAACAGTTCCCTTTTTCTGGGAAATACCTCTTTACATATAGCTTTCCCATGGAACATTGCCATTAAGCCTCCATACATAGGGCATGTAACACTGGGAGAGTCACTTGAAGAGAAGAATTTGCATGTCCATGTAGATCGTAGATTAAATAAAAGCATACAATGTCAATAAGCTGTTTCTAAGGTTACCAGGATATTGTCATTAAACAAGGCATGGACTCGTGGGGCAGGGATGTAATATTACCACTTTACAAAGCGTTGGTGCGGCCTCATCTGGAATATGCAGTTCTGTGCACTGTCCATAGAAAGGACGCTCTGCAGCTGGAAAAGTACAGAGGAGAGTGACTAAACTGATAAGGGGCATGGACGGTCTAAATTACGAAGAAAGATTAAAATAATTACATTTATTTAGTCTTCTAAGGGGGACCATGATTAACCTATACAGAAATATATAAATAGGCCATACAAAAAATACAGTGAAAAACTGTTTCATGTAAAATGCTCTCAAATGACAATAAAGCACTGCATCTGGCTGGAGAAGAAAAATTTCAGTCTCCAGAAGCGTCAAAGCTTCTTTACTGTAAGAACTGTGAATCTGTGGAATAGACTTCCTCAGGACGTGGTCATAGCAAGAACAGTGGACAGTTTTAAAAAGGTTTTAGATTAATTCTTGAAAGTAAATGACATTAATGATTATGAAAATGTGTAGAAATATCTGTAGTCTGTATAGTCTGTAGAGTCTCACTTTCTTCTGGCATTCATGTCCCCTCCTATCCCTTGGTTGAACTTGATGGACTTATGTCTCTTTTCAACCGTATTAACTATGTAACTATGTATGAGCTGGTCTCCTTAAGGAGAGGCAAGTCCCCCCCTTTTCAAGCTGTATTCAAGGCATTTTTCTCCGCCAGCTAGAGTCCTACTTCATAATACTGATGAGGGGCAAACAACCCAGAACAATAAGTTTGCTGATCCATATTTGGCTTGGTTATTTTTCTCTTATCATCACTTTTACTTATAGGGATCATCCAGTGAAGGGCTTAGAGTGGTTCAAAAATGGCAGGAAATATGTGCACAGCCACTTACCAGCAGAGTGCCTGAGTGAGGATTTCCTGTGTTTTTAGATAGCACTAGGTAGTAGAGGCCAGTGTAGACCCCGTAAGTGCTAGAATGGGAGCATCGGAAAATGAGGTGGGGTAAGTATTGCAATTTTTCTTTTTTTAACCAACTCTGAGTCCTTTGTAAAAAAAAAAAAAAAAGAAATAATAATAAACAATTCACTGCTGGACAACCCCTTTAAGTGATGGAGAGAAGAAAAGGAGAGAATGCAACATTATATATGAAAAAATTCTGGGAAAAACACAGTGACAAATCAATAGAGGGTCATTTCCAAAATCAAATATTAAAGCATTGTTACAGACACTTATTCCATTTAGAGGGAAAATTAGTTTATAAACACAGTTTTGTGGCTGATACTTATATTAATTTCCAATTAAATCACACTACACAGTATGTTAGGCCTATTTTACACTGCCGACAGTAGTTCTGGCAGACTGTCCCTGCAGATAACATCCTGCCAGAGCTCTCTTGATTCGGCATTGCTAGATGCAGGGGTGTACCTAAAGGCTTTTGGGTCCTGGTAAAAGACTTCAGCTTGAGCCCCCCTTCCCTCAGTAATTTGTGTCAAGGTGCAGGGGTGCACCTCAGGGGCGTCGCCAGGTCAAAACTCGGGCTTTGCCCCGAATGTTATGGCTGGTAGTCAGGCTTCTGGCTTTGAAGGCAGCGCCGATGCCCCCCTTGCCAGTAGCGCTGTTGTATGCAGGAGGTGGGGGGTGGCGGGGGTGAAGCGCTGTGCTTACCCCTCCTCCTGCTCACAGGTCCCGCGCTGCTGTGTCCTGGCTGCCTGCAGCGTCATGACGTACAGAGCGCACTCTGACCTAATGCTGCAGGAGGTCAGGTGACTGCAGCGCGGGCCCTGAGAAGAGAACGGGAGACCGCCTGACATGGAGAGGAGCGGCGGAGCAGGAGAGGTAAGTTAATTTATTTTTTTTTAAGTCTGATCTGAGGTCTGATAAGGGGGGTCTGAAGGGCTGATTGGGGGTCTGAGGCTTGATAAGAGGGGTCTGATAAGGGGAGGTCTGATAAGGGGGGTCTGGAGGTCTGAATGGGGGTCTGAGGCCTGATATGGAACATCTGGAGTTCTGATATAGGGGGTTTGGCGGTCTGAGGTCTGATTAGGGAGGTCTGATTAGAGGGGTCTGAGGTCTGATTGAGGGTCTAAAACCTGATATGGGGGGTCTGATATGGGGGGTCTGAAGGTCTGATTGGGGGTCTGAAGGTCTGATATGGAGGGTCTGATATGGGGGGTATGGAGGTCTGATTTGGGTCTGAGCTTTGATTGGGGGTTTGAGGTCTGATTGTGAGTCTAAATGTCTGATATGGGGGGGGTCTGGAGGTCTGATATGGGGGTCAGTAAGTTTAATGGGGGCCTGGAGGTCTAATGGGGGTTTGATATTGGGGTCTGGAGATCTGATGAGGGTCTGGAGGTCTGGTCTGAGGTCTGATGGGGTCTGGTTTGAGGTCTTATACCTGGGGTTTGACAGATGTCTAATGAAGGTCTGGTCTGAGATGGGGGTCTCATCTGAGGTTTGATATGGGTCTGATCTGAAAGGTAAGGGGATATTTTTTGTACTGGCACACTATCTGTGTGGTACCAGTATTTTTAGGGGGACTGTTTCTACAGTATAGTTTTGGGGAGCACAGTGGGCACAGTATTAGAGATGGCAAAATGGAATGTTCAGAAAGTGAGGAGGATGATGGAAAAGTAGGAAACTAAAATGTCTGTTTGTCAAACTCTGCAGAGAGAAGAGATGGCTGAAAGAAATCATCATGGTGGTCTGGTCTGAATGGAGAAGATGAGGAAAGAGAACATCTACATCAGAGAGGAAATGTCACTGGATGTAAGAGGTACATATGTGGAGCTGTATGTCCCTGTACAAGCGCTGTCTTTTCTGCTCTGTTTACCTGATCACCACTGCAAATGCTGCGGTGAGCAGGTGAACAGAAAAGAGAAAACAGCTCTCATATGAGCACTGCCTTCTCTTCAAACAGCTGATCGGTGGGGGTGCCGGGTGTTGGACCCTCGCCAAACTGGAGGGAATGGGTTAGGTTGAGAATTTGGCATGCTGGTAGTTATACAGTTAAATTACTGTGGCCGCATTTCTGTGTCGGGCTCACTCTGGAGCGCAGGCTGGGGACCGCAGGGCTGTAGCATTAAATGTCAGCAGGCAGGCTGTCCATACAGCAAGTAAAATACGTCTTTAGTCCTAGGGCGAGCTTGTGTGTGTGTTTAGGGTGGATACTTTGAGAATATGGCACATATGTATTGGGGCTCGGGTTCCGGATCTTTTGAAACCCTAGCAATGCCCCTGGTCCACCTAGCCTTTCTGCTACTCAAGGCAAAAAATGAAATGGCACCAGGTATGACAAATTCTCAACTTAAATCCTTTCCTTGAAACCAAATGGTAAAGGCATACTTGGAAAACATTACAAATAGAGCTACAAAACACACAGATGTTACGTGGTTAGAATCGTGCAGGGCAGGAGTATGGATGCAGGACCAGTGGATGGATGATGGAGTCAATTACCAGGCCTGTAAGTTGCAATAAATACTTTCTTTCTTTACTGGATTAATGATAGCAGTAATAGAACATACAACAGCAAAAGGCACATTCTCAAAGTATATATTATATATATCAAAATGTAATCCTCTCCTAATAGCTGTATATAGGCAGCAACAATGATGGTATTTGCAGTTCTTCCTGGCTCTCTCTCTTTCTCTAAGGACACTTTGCAGTCTCTCAACAGAACTACAGGCATGCAATTAGGGTCATGTTAAATGCTTCAGCAATTTCCGGACTGAGGAGTGCAGATTTCATACACAGATGGCCAGTCTGTCTCAAAGTGTGGTTGGTGACGGATACAGTAATCCTTTCCACAGCAGTAAAGTCTCATGCCATAAACAAGTTAATACCATGGATCAGGTTCTGGACTGTCTTAAATGTCAGGTGTTCTCTTCTCCATTGCTCAGTTCAGACTAGACTTCTCAACTGAGCAGGGGCAGTCCCGGCCCATCACCCTAGTAATCTAACACGCACAACACGCACTAGTCTGGTCATCTTTTATAACACAAAGGTAATGTAAAACTAAATGAAAATACAATTGTCACGACAGGGAAACAAGGGATAGTGTGCCCTGTCTGAACCCCACCTCTTTCCCTGCCTACTTACAGTAGATGCCCTAGGCGGCAAAACCGTAACTTGGAGACAGTCCCTATGCTGAGTACGTGCACAGGGAAGGGAAGGGAACACAGGGAAAGACGAACACAGACAGAACAAACACAATAGCAGAATAGTCAGCAAGCCAAGTCAAGAACAGGAGGTCACGTCAAATACCGAGGGGAATCACAAAAGCGTAGTCTAAGTCCGAAGCCAAAATCCAATATACCAATAATCAACAGCAAGGTCCAACACACAGCACTGATCTCAGAAGACTAATCACAGGCATCTGAGTGAGGCAGTTGCCATCTTTAAATAGCCCGCCCAGGATCATGTGATGTGGCCAGCATCACATGACCTGAGGCGGAGCAAGCTGTCCAAACAATATGTAAAGTAGCCATGTGGTGTGATCAGCACCACATGGCTAAACCCAAACAGAGAATTAACTCATGAAGTGCTGGCTGACAAGACCAGCACTTCAATTCCCTATTGCTCGTCTCTAGGGGGGCGGAGAGGTCCGGCGATGTCGTGCAGAGGGAGCGCGACGCCGACCTCGCGTGACAACAATGCTAGTTTTTATTAATTGCATCTGTAATAATTGTAGAATTGATTTAGAAGGTTCACAGCAAATCAGTATGATTCATATTTTGAAGACTCAGAGGCGGATGCAACCTTTAAAGAATCCTTATTCTCTATAACCAACTGTTTTCCTGTTGTTGATTCAGAACATTTTAGAGCTATGTGGTATATGGAAGGCTAAAACAGTTTATGTAATTATAGGGTCTCTTAGAGAATCCAAACAGTGATATTGTTGATCATACTCTTGGAAACAAGCATTAAAAATGATAGGTTCTTGCACAACAGACTGATGTTTATGGCTTTTAGTGAGGAGGAACAAAAGACAATACAAAGTACGTATGAACTCAGTCTGATCGATACAGAAAACACCATTCAGGCCTTTGACAGTAGAGTGCAACAAAGCAACGGATTGTTAAAGATGTGGTTTTTACTGCTCTTCTCTGCATACAGCATTATTAAGTACAATACTTATGAAATTTACTGCAAGCATTGTCAAAAACTAGGCCACTCTAGTCAGAGGACGGTATTTTCTTCACCAGGACCAAAGATTTGTTGTATTTAAGCAACCAAGTAACAGTAAAGTGCCTCCCTGGCACCCAGTACCTCAGCCACATGGCCTATAAAACCCACCTCCATTTTATATACAATTACACATTTTTACACATGTAAAATACAACACTTTGATTTCTTCCCCAATGGTCCAACTGGTACCCAACCAAGCAGCATGGCCAGGTGGAGATATTTACCCTCATCATCTACCTGAGCAAGAAGATTAATAAAAATAAGTGTAAATGCTGAAAACACTATACAAGCAAGAATAATAAAGAAACTGTATAACATAAAAAACACTGTCTAAGGCTACTTTCACACTTGCCTTGTGGTTTTCTGGTATTGAGATCCAGCAGATGATCTCAATACCGGAAAAAAATGTTTCAGTTTTGTCCCCATGCATTCTGAATGGAAAGAGATCCATTCAGGATGCATCAGGATGTCTTCAGTTCCGGCACTGAAACTAATGTAAGTCCATGGTGACAGATCCGTTTTTTTAGGAGACTAAAAAAACGGATCAGTCACCCATTGACTTTGAATGTATTTAGTGCCTGATCTGTTTTTTTTTTTCAGTTTTGATTTCAAGCAACCGCATCCTAACGGAACGGATGCATCCTGGTGTATAAAATCAAAACTGATCTGTTTAATTCTGGTATTGAGATCCTCTGTCGGATCTCAGTACCGGAATTAACAACGCAAGTGTGAAAGTAGCCTAAGTAATAACATGGTCTGTAGGCCGTTCAGTTATCCACTGTAAGAAAGTTTTTTCTGTCTCAAGAAGAGATAAAAAGGAGAGAAAATTAAAAGAAAATTTGAATGTCAGTGTAACAAAGGTAATGAAAGACTATTTACTATATATTTACAGTACTGAAGCAGGTACCATCTTTAAAGAACCAACATGTGTCATATATACATATGTTGGGAATGAGTTAACTCTTCTATTTTTTTATGCATTCTTCCTTTACAGCATTTTTACAGCACCTGCCTAAAATGTTTGCACAGGTGTCGGCACCTCTACATAACTTTGGTGAATCCTCTGCCACTTCTAAATGTAAGACAGTATCCTAGATTACATTTATACTATTTAGACATTAAGACTAGAGATGAGCGAGCATACTCGTCCGAGCTTGGTGCTCGTTCGAGTATTAGGGTACTCGTAAGTGTTCGCTGCTCGGACGAGTATCTCGCCATGCTCGAGGAAATGGCAACTTCCGCATCGTGCTTTTTAGGCGCCTAAAAACACAGCCAATCACAAGCCAGGAGACTCTGCGGTACACCCAGCATCACGTGGGGCCCTTACATGTCGATAGCAGGGGTTGGCTGGCCTGATCAGGTGACCCTGGAATATACTACCGACTGGCCACGGTGCTACGCTCAGATGCCGTCTGGATGTCGTTAGGGATAGAGCTGCTGCGTTTCAGGGACAGTGTTAGGGCATGCATTTAGCTCTCTGTTAGGCAGGGATCACCCATAAAGAACCCAACAGCCCTTCTAAGGGCTAGAAGACTTTTTTTTTTTTTTGTCACTTGGCTGGCTGGCACTAGTAGTGCAGCTATCGCCATGTATAACCCCCTTATATTTTTTTATGTTATATCTCAGTGATACAAATCCATTGCACACAGCAGTGTGGAACCATTCTGTGTGTCACAGTTCAGTACACTCACTATTTTCTGTCCAGGTGACACTTTCTTGTATGTCACCGAATACAACCAAGTCATTTGCTGCCTGTCACGTGTATGGCTTGATCCCAAAAATCTCTTTGCGACATTTGTCTGGGTCGCAGTCTAAATAGCTACCGTCAGTAGGGTGTCAGTTAGCTCTACGATAGTTTCTGCACGTCACGTTCCAAAAAAAACAAAAATCCAAAACAAAATATACAAAAAAAATTAGTTTTTTTGTTGTTTTAGCTGAGTGATACAAATCAATTCCACACAGCTGCGTGTAACCTTTCTGTGTGTCACAGTTCAGCACACTCACTCCAAACCGTATATTCTGTCCAGGTGACACTTTCTGTATGTCACCGAATACAACCAAGTCATTTGCTACCTGTCACGTGTAAAGCTTGATCTTAAAAATCTCTGTGTGACATTTGTCTGGGTCTCAGTCTAAATAGCCACCGTCATTAGGGTGTCAGTCAGCTGTACGATAGTTTCTGCACGTCACTTTCCCAAAAAAACTAAAAAAAAAATATTAAAACAAAATATAGAAAAAAATTAGTTTTTTTGTTGTTTTAGCTGAGTGATACAAATCCATTTCACACAGCTGCGTGTAACCTTTCTGTGTGTCACAGTTCAGCACACTCACTCCAAACCGTATATTCTGTCCAGGGGACACTTTCTGTACGTCACCGAATACAACCAAGTCATTTGCTACCTGTCACGTGTAAAGCTTGATCCTAAAAATCTCTGTGCGACATTTGTCTGGGTCGCAGTCAAAATAGACACCGTCATTAGGGTGTCAGTCAGCTATACGATAGTTTCTGCACGTCACGTTCCCAAAAAAACGAAAGTAAAAAAAAATATTAAAACAAAATATAGAAAAAAAATTAGTTTTTTTGTTGTTTTAGCTAAGTGATACAAATCCATTTCACACAGCTGCGTGTAACCTTTCTGTGTGTCACAGTTCAGCACACTTACTCCAAACCGTATATTCTGTCCGGGTGACACTTTCTGTACGTCACCGAATACAACCAAGTCATTTGCTACCTGACACGTGTAAAGCTTGATCCTAAAAATCTCTGTGCGACATTTGTCTGGGTCGCAGTCTAAATAGCCACCGTTAACAGGGTGTGAGTTAGGTCTCCGATAGTTCCTGCACGTCATGTTCCCAAAAAAAACAAAACTAAAAAAAAAATATATAAAAAAAATTAGTTTTTTTGTTGTTTTAGCTGAGTGATACAAATCCATTTCACACAGCTGCGTGTAACCTTTCTGTGTGTCACAGTTCAGCACACTCGCTCCAAACCGTATATTCTGTCCAGGTGACACTTTCTGTACGTCACTAAATTAAACCAGACTGAACAAGTTTGTGGGTTTCAGTACACCAGGCCCATTTATTTAATTTTTTTTTATAGAATACACTTATATACAGAAAATGTTGAACCCCAGGGCTAAGGGTCGAGGACGAGGGCGTGGGCGTGGGCATTCATTACTGCAGGGGGCAGAGGCCGTGGTCCTGGGCAGGGTGAGACAGTACCTGCTGATGAGGGAGCTGTGGAACGCCGCAGAGCTACACTCCCTAGCTTCATGTCTCAACTTACAGGGACACGTGGTAGAGGACTGTTGAAACCACAACAGTGCGAACAGCTGATCTCGTGGATTGCGGATAATGCTTCAAGTAATTTGTCCACCAGTCAGTCTTCCACGCAGTCCACCCATGTTACCCAAGGGAGCACTCCTCTGGCTCCTCCACCTCAACCTCCTTCCCCCAGTCTGCCCCCTCCCAGGAAAATTTGGAATGCGATCCGACATAATCTGAGGAACTGTTTTCTGGACCCTTCCCAGAGTCACAAACCACTTCTCAGGTTGCTGCTGACCTCTTTCCCGATGCCCAAGTTTTCCAACTGTCGCAGTCTGTGGGTGATGATGATGATGATGACATGTTGAGTTAGTGGAAGAAGTTGTAAAGAGGTGTCGGACGATGATGAGACACGGTTGTCAGACAGTGGTGAAGTTGTTGTAAGGGGAGGAATTCCGAGGGGGGAGCAGACTGAGGAATCGGAGGATGACGAGGTGACTGACCCGAGCTGGGTTGATATGCCGAGTGAAGACAGTGCTTCTGAGGCGGAGGCGAGTGCTGCACCAGAACAGGTTGTAAGAGGCAGTAGTGTGGCCAGAGGGAGAAGCAGGGCCAGAGCTAGTGCATCAGCAGCAACTGTTTCACGTAGTGAAGCTCCCGTGGCGAGGCCTAGATGTTCGCAAGTCTGGAGGTTCTTTAAAGAAAGTGAGGATGACCGACGGACTGTGGTGTGCAACCTGTGCCACACCAGGATCAGCAGGGGTGCCACCACTACTAGCCTAACCACCACCAGCATGCGCAGGCATATGAGTGCTAAACACCCCACTCAATGGAACCAAGGCCGTTCACCACCTCCTGCGGGTCACACCACTGCTCCTTCCCCTGTGTCACTCGCTGCCTCTGCTAGTCAACCCCCTGCGTCACTCGCTGCCTCTGCTAGTCAACCCCCTGCCCAGGACCCCGGCACGAGCGCCTCCCGCCGGAAAACCACACCTTCGCCTCCACGATCCTCCACAGTGTCCACCAACGTGTCCCAGCGCAGCGTTCAGCTGTTCCACCCACCCACATGCCCAAGCCCTCAACGTCCACATCTCCAAATTGCTTAGCCTGGAGATGCTGCCCTATAGGCTGGTAGAGACCGAGGCCTTTCGCAATCTCATGGCGGTGGCTGCCCCTCGGTATTTGGCCCCCAACCGCCACTATTTTTCCCGATGTGCAGTCCCAGCCCTACACCAGCACGTGTCACAGAACATCATCCGTGCCCTGACCAACGCTGTTTCTGAGAAGGTCCACCTAACCACGAACACGTGGACAAGTGCTGCCGGGCAGGGACACTATATGTCACTGACGGCACATTGGGTTAACTTGGTGGAGGCTGGGACCGAGAATGACCCTGGGGCCGCTCATGTACTGCCCACACCGAGGATTGCGGGGCCTACCTCGGTCACGGTCTCTCAGACGTACTATGCCTCCTCTTCCTCCTCCGACCCCTCCTCCTCCACGAAATTACCATCCGTGGGCACGGCGCCTTCAGTCGGTAGCTCTAGGCGCAGCAGCAGTGCCGTGGGTAAGCGCCAGCCGGCGGTGCTAAAACTGCTGAGCTTAGGTGACAAAAGGCACACCGCCCAAGAGCTGTTACAGGGCATCACGGCGCAGACCGATGTGTGGCTGGCACCGCTGAACCTCAAGCCAGGCAGTGTGTGACAACGGGCGTAACCTGGTGGCGGCTCTGCAACTCGGCAGACTGACACATGTACCATGCCTGGCCCACGTGTTCAATCTCATAGTTCACCGGTTCCTCAAGGCATAACTTAATCTGTCTGATTTGCTCACCAAGGTGCGCCGCATCTGTGCGCATTTCCGCAAGTCGACCACAGATGCTGCCACGCTCAGGGCAGTGCAGCGCCGCCTACAACTGCCCACTCACCGACTGTTGTGCGACGTGCCCACGAGATGGAATTCAACATTAAACATGTTATCCAGAGTTTACCAGCAGCGCAGAGCGATTGTAGACTGTCAGATGTCAACTTCCACCAGAACTGGTAGTCAGGTCAGTCAGATTCCTCAAGTCTACAATGAGGAGTGGACGTGGATGTCTGATATCTGCCAGGTGTTGAGCAACTTTGAGGAGTCAACACAGATGGTCAGCGGCGATGCCGCCATTATCAGCCTCACCATCCCGCTGCTTTGCCTGTTGAAAAACTCACTGCTCAGCATCAAGTCGGATGCTTTGCGCTTGTCACAAGAGACGGTGGAGGAAGATACATCGCTTGATAGCCAGAGCACCCTCCGGTCTGTTTCTCAGTGTTTCTCAGAGGAGGGGGATGAGGATGAGGAGGAAGAGGAGGAGAATGTCAGCGACACTAGAGAGTACCAGTGCTCAGTCCTTAACTCTTGAGCGTGTATGGGCTGAAGAGGAGGACTGGGAGGAGGAGGAGGAGGAGGAGGAAATGGAGAGTCAGGCCAGTGAGGGGAGGGAATTCTTGCGTGTTGGGACTCTGGCGCACATGGCAGACTTCATGTTAGGCTTCCTATCCCGTGACCCTCGCGTTAGAAGAATTTTTTCAAACAGCGATTACTGGGTGTTCACTCTCCTGGACCCACGGTACAAGCAGAACCTTTCCACTCTCATCCCTGCAGAGGAAAGGAGTATAAGAGTGAATAGATATCAACAGGCCCTGGTGCACAAGCTGAAACAATTCTTCCCATCTGACGCCGCTAGCGGCAGAGGGCATGGTTCTGTGGGCCAAGTAGCGGGGGAGAGGAGGCGAGCAGGCAGCTTGTCCAGCACTGGCAGGGGAACGCTCTCCAAGGCCTTTGCCACTTTTATGTCACCCCAGCAAGACACTGTCACCTGTCCCCAGTCTAGGCAGAGTAGGGGGGAGCTGTACAGGAAGATGGTGAGGGAGTACCTAGCTGACCATACCAACGTCCATAGCGATCACTCTGCTCCATACAACTACTGGGTTTCAAAGCTGGACACGTGGCCTGAACTGGCGCTGTATGCCTTGGAGTTGCTGGCCTGCCCTGCCGCTAGCGTGCTGTCAGAGCGGGTATTCAGTGCAGCTGGTGGCGTCATCACCGATAAGCATACACGCCTGTCAACTGACAGTGCTGACAGGCTGACTCTTATTAAAATGAACAAAGCCTGGATTTCACCTGGATTTATGTATACGATTCCTCTTCTCTACTCCTCCTACTCCTCCTCCTCCTCCATATCGTCTTTGCCTAACACTGACCCAAAAAACGCCATTTTTTAGAGGTCCAACTGGCACTCTTTTACCACAATTTTTCAGGAGGGCCCCCTACAGTCCCTCTCTTCAAACAACTTTTCCGGAGGTCCACCTACAGGCCCTCTGTCCAAACAATTTTTCCGGAGGTCCACCTACAGGCCCTCTCTCCAAACAATTTTCCGGAGGTCCACCTACAGGCCCTCTCTCCAAACAATTTTCCGGAGGGCCACCTACAGGCCCTCACTCCAAACAATTTTTCCGGAGGTCCACCTACAGGCCCTCTCTCCAAACAATTTTTCCGGAGGTCCACCTACAGGCCCTCTCTCCAAACAATTTTTCCGGAGGTCCACCTACAGGCCCTCTCTCCAAACAATTTTTCTGGAGGTCCACCTACAGGCCCTCTCTCCAAACAATTTCTCCGGAGGTCCACCTACAGGCCCTCTCTCCAAACAATTTTTCTGGAGGTCCACCTACAGGCCCTCTCTCCAAACAATTTTTCCGGAGGTCCACCTACAGGCCCTCTCTCCAGTTCCAGTTTCCAGTTTTATTTGCGCAAACTGCGTAAATTATTATTTTTGGGATAGGTGTGAAAAATAATATTACCTGCGTATCTATATTGCCCAACATTGGATACGGTAGCAAGTAGAAGACCAAACACATGCTGCCAACAGGGTTCCGCAAATTCCTGGTCCACCCGCAAATTCCTGGTCCACAATGTCAAGGAGGTCGAGGTTCTGTTGATGAGCAACAAGTCCTTCTGTGCTGAAATCGCCGACAACGTCTCCATCTAAGAACCTAAAGACCATTGTGGAGAGAGCGGCACAGCTCGCCATCAAAGTGACGAACCCCAACGCCAGACTGCGCAGAGAAGATAACGAATAAATATCTCTGGTTATTTGTGCTAAATAAAATTTAAATAAACACAAAAAAAAAATTGATCTGTTCCTGTGCCTGATCCACCCAAGTTGAATCTGTCCCATCATGAGAAAGTCCCCCCAAGGAGTCCCCACTGTAACTTGCTTCCCATACAACTACCTCACCCCCCCGACACCTGTGTCTCGCCATTATCCACCACCTCCTCAGACAACACTGGTAAATCCCCACTGTCAGCACACGGAAACAGCAAAAGGTCTTGCGAATTGGGGCAGAGAATGTTCTGGGCTAGCACATCAGGGAAGGGGTGACTATGGGGTTCCAGGGAGTACGTGACCACATGCAATATCCATTTAAAAGTCATGCCACACTTGATCGAGCTCATAATTGACAATTGTACTGGTTGATGCTAAATTTTTAAGTTGGGGTCCTGCGTCGTCATTCTAACTACATCCGGCTGTTGTCACCACCACACACGCTAGCCCAGGGGGCACTCCTCTGGCTCTACCAGCGAAACCTCCTTCCCCCCAGCCTGCCCCCCACCTACAGGCCCTCTCTCTAAACAATTTACTTCTTTGTCCTATCTTTCTCTCTCTCTCCAAACTATTTTTCCGAATAGCTGCCATATACGGTATTAAACTGAGTAGTATACATAGAAGACATACCACACTTGATCAATCTCATAATTTACGACTGTACCGGTTGATGCTAAATTTTTAAGTTGGGGTCCTGCGTCGTCATTCTAACTACACCCAGCTGTTGTCACCACCACACACGCTAGCCCAGGGGGCACTCCTCTGGCTCTTCCAGCGAAACCTCCTTCCCCCCACCTACAGGCCCTCTCTCCAAACAATTTACCCGGATAGGGGACGTCTTTGAGATTGTACAGATTTTTGTTTGGTTCTTCTTTTATTTCCCTCCTGACCTGTGATAGGCAGAGCATGGACACGTCCCCTTAGCTGCAGTGGGAAAGTCACTCCCCTGGCCAGAGCAAGCTCTTTTTCCATTTTCCGTGGTCGAAAAATCCATGAAATATAAGGTCCCAAGATAGGGGACGTATACGGTATTAAACTGAGAAGAATCGATACCATACCGGTTGATGCTAGAGTTTTTCCAAATCCATTCTGGCTGTTGTCACCACCACACACGCTAGCCCAGGGGGCACTCCTCTGGCTCTTCCAGCGAAACCTCCTTCCCCCCCACCTACAGGCCCTCTCTCCAAACAATTTACCCGGGTAGGGGACGTATTAGATATTGTACTGATTTTTTTTTTTTTAGATCTTCTTTTAATTGCCTCCTGCGATAGACGGGAATCAAACCCGGGTCAACTGCTTGGGAAGTAGCTATGCTCACCACTATACCACCAGCAGCCACAGCAACTCATAAGAACAGATACTAAACTTGATGTCAGCTGCAGTGCCAGCATGAGCAGTGGTGTCACCTGCAGGCGTTGATGGACCTTCGTTGCACCTAGTTGGGTGCTTCCCTAACATGTGATGGGTATTTGCATCGCCTTTCTTGGTCTGGATGAGCACAATTGCCATGAGGGTAACCACCAGGCTGTTGCCTGAGAATTTGGGGTAATGGTGGGATTAGGCAGCCTCAGAGGCATCCATGCATGCTGCCCCTGCTGTTTCCTGTCCATTTCCGTGGTGTTTCCATCATTTTCTGAGGTTTCCAGGTTTTCACCCAGCCTTCCCTAGGCAGAGCCTTGGTCCCCTGCAAAAAATGCTCGAGTCTCCCATTGACTTCAATGGGGTTCGTTACTCGAAACGAGCACCCGAGCATCGGGAAAAGTTCGACTCGAATAACGAGCACCTGAGCATTTTAGTGCTCCCTCATCTCTAATTAAGACTTTTCTATGCCTAAACCAGCCCTCAAAAATGTTAAATAAGATGGCTTGCCGGCCCACCCCCTACCCCGCTCATACCACTGCTACTTTTTTACACCTTGCGTGAGCGGGACAAAGTCACAGATTGCAATACAAATGACCTTTGCGCCGCAATCTGCGGCAGAAATAAGTCTGATATGGGTGTATTTCTGGTTAGTAAATGACCCCCTTAGTCTTTCTTATAAAAGAGACTGCAAAATACTGTATATGCAGTGCACTAAATATGGTAAATCAGTACGGGATTTGTGTTTTACAGGGTTAGTCATAATGGTGCTCTCAGAAATGTATTTTATCTGTAAGTGGAATAATTCATCAGACTTTTAGATCAGACTCAAGGTAATTCTATGAAATAATTAATCAACACTGACATTTGGTTCTTACACGGTAAGAAAACTGAAAAAAGTCACCAGGAGATTGGTAAATTTATGAAAATGTTTCTTTCTGTGATCAACTGAACATTATCCACAAAAGGAAGAAAATAGAGCTCTCTGCATCTGCGGAGCTATTGTATAAAATAATACATATCACTTTTATTGCCTATTCAGGATGCAGCCATATAACAACACAACTTCTCTCCTGGAATTATTTGCTCTTCAAAATTCTTTTGCTTAAAGAAGAAAAAGGGGCGAGCTCTCTCCTAATGTTATCTTCAGGGACACATGAACTGTTCCACAATACCCAGGCTGTTACTATTCACAGTCTAATCCCTAATATATGTTTAAAAGCTTGCTGTCTCTTTGTCTAAGCATGAAAGAAAAGTCTGAAGGACGGACATAGAAAGGCTTCTTTCTCTTCAGTGTTTTTAGATATTTGTTCAATTCTCCGTGGATTCTGCAGATTTGGGATTAAACAAATGTAAAAGATGCTGGCAGAGACTGAAATAGTAAAATGAGCCTTCCAATCTTCTTAAGGAGTTTTGTCACTGGCAAAGAGCACTTAAAGGAATACGATGGTAACTTTGAAGATTGCTGCTTGTGTTTGGTAACATGCAGCAGATTTGCAGCACAACAAAAGCAGTTAAGTCTGTTTGCTGTTCTTTGCTGTAATTTCAAAGTGGTTCAAAGTGTGGTACGTCATTGTAATACATGAGCACAGTGCATAGTAAACAGGTAAAAGAAAAACTATAAACATTTGCTTTTTATGTTTAGTTTTCTGCATTAGGGTGTTAGATGAAAAAAAAAAAGAATATTGTGGATTTTGCAAAGTCGATTTTCTAAGAAATAAGTACAGCATGAAGAGAAGGTAGACAGCTAAATAACAGACCACTTGACCTAATACAAGTGCTGTACATTATGGTAAGCAGAGCCATAAGACATTATTAGATTGTGTACCAGATCAGTGAGGTCCTGGCAGTCATGATAAGTTTCTACAACGATGTGGTGCCTGGAGTGAGGGGTTAAGAGTGGTTACCCATTTTAATGGGTAGTTCAAACCTATGAAAGTATTCAAGAGGTCCTACAAGAAACAGTGTGGAGAAATAAACCAAGGATCATGGAAAGGAGATGAAAGCAGCAAAGGTACAAGGAGTCCAGTACCCGGTGGGTATGGCCAACCCTAGAATGGGGCTACATTCAGGGATAGACTGAGAACTTAAAGTGGCCCTGGAAAACAAAATCTATCGTAAAAGTGGCCCCATGTTGTTGGGGTGTCCAAATTGAAAGAAGATGGGGCAACAAAAATAGGCAGGGCCAGCAATACCATAGCGCAAAATAATGTCCCAACAGACACATATACCACAGATCAGCACAATATACTGCCCAAAAAGCTGTTCTTCTGTTGTGACCATCCTTAGATGCCATTTTCTGTCCTCCACCAGTTGTCTCTGATTAAGAAATGGAGCAGGAGGTGAGGTGTTGGCCACTGCAGTTGAATTCAGAGTGCATGTGCGGTCGCTGGTGGGGTACATGAGTTTCTGATTCTCATAGGGTTAATTCCCACTGAGTGCCCTATATGTACCTGGCCAGCTCCAGAGAGGAGGGCTTAGGTGACCCCATGGGAAATTTCCCTTTAAGGTCTATGGCCAATCCGCCCCTGGTCTGAATTGTCAATGCAAGACTTTAGCTTTTCCTTTTCAATAAACTAATGAATAAACTAACATTATGTTTAAACATTCTCATTATTGGGTACTGAGTGCAGAATGATGGGGAAAAACATTATTTTTTTTTTATTCTTATTTTAACACAAGGCCACAGCACAACAAAATGTGAAAAAAAAGTGAAAGGGTCTGGAGACTTTCCAAATGCATTGTATATTGCACCAAACACACTAAAAACATAAGAGCATAAATAGGGTTTACATTTTACTCTCCTGTCCATACCCGATCTTCAATCTAGATCTGTGTGGTATGTATAAACAAACTCCTCAAATTTTAAATTTTTCGAGTATATTTTATTAGCAAATTTGAATTTTTATCCAATTTTGCATGTAACCACTATTTGCTGCAAAGTTGCATGAAAGTGGTTGTGTGTATTAATTATTAGGTTATAAATAGAGATGAGCGAATTGATTGGTCCATCAAACAGAGTTCTTGAGCATGGAGGGGCTGTCCCTTCTGCTCAAGAGATACTCCTCGCCACTCGATTGACAGGGTTGAGCGTGTGCCCTCGGCTGTTTTCAGAAGCCCCATATCAGGGAACAGAGAGGACAATGCACATGCATGGCATGTTCTTCTTTCATGTTGGGGCCCTGTTCTTCAGATTGGACTGGGTCCCAGAGGTGGGATCTATAGATAGACTTTCGAACCTGGCACACCCAGGTCTCTGCCATAGCAGCAGGAGCCTAGCTGTATGTTAAAGCTGGATCCCACAGCTGATGGCAATGGCACAACTGCCTGCTGAGCAAATACTACTTCTACAGGCGATCACATCCTTTATGCAGCACATAAAATCATTGTTGGCAGGCAGCACGTCACTCTATGCTGCCAGCAAAAACAGGGAATCTGTATGGGGATGACTGGCACATGTAAATGCAGCTATCACCGCCACCCATGATCAGACAGTTATCAGAATCGTTTGGTTTGTTCCTGATAATTGCCTTTGCATTCCATGTAAAAGAGTTTTTATAGTATTAAACATTGTAAAAAAAAGGCCAATCACAATGCAAACAGTCAATACTGGAGATAGGCCTGTGGATATCAGATGTGTCTCCTTATCTTCTGCCTTCTTGAAGTGTCCTGGCATGGATGATTGGCTGGATCACAGTTCTTTCTTGTTGCAAACCACCTTATGAGCATAAGCATAATGTTTTCTTCAAGGAGTTGTATCATTTTATATATTGGGGGCCTATCACTAAGACATGCCTCAAATGTCTAATAGGTGCGGGTCCCACCTCTAGGACCCACACTTATCTTTAGAATTGAGCCCACAAAGTGAAGGAGACTGCAGCAAGGATGTGCAGCCGCCCTCCATTCATTTCTATAGGACTGAGGAAAATTGCCTAGTGCTAGCCATATGTCCCCAATGTATGAGATGACACAACTCCTTTAAGTACAGTAGAATCTATTTTATAATACATGTTTAAGAATGATTCAAAAGGATATTAAGGATAGACAAGGTGGTGGAATTAATTGATTTATTTTATTTGCCATTTCATTTTCATACATATGTGTATTTCCTATTTATTTGCTAACTATCTGACCTACCTACCCAGAAATAGCCCCTTAGACAGCCCCTACTTCATGAAGTCTACAGATAAGCTGCAGAGATCATGGGATAGTAGACATCTGTTTCTGCCTGCCTCATAGTAGCCATTTCATCTAAACTTTCACACATTATCATTGACATGCATGTGCCGGGTCAGGTCATAGCACACATTCATGTGATATGAAAATAGGACTAATGGTGGAATCACAATTTTTATTATGGTTATTACAGTAAATATATTACTGTGTGGATTTATATGGCTGCCTGTCTGTAGATGATGTTGTAAAATGGCCACCCGTCTCTAAGTAATTTTGTCATATTGTTAATAAAGTGAACTGTAAAAAAATTACATAACACATACAGGATAAACAGAGAGAAGAATGAAAAGGGCTAATATAGTAACATAGAAGGTCATTTACTATCAGATATATGCCAGTTTTCTAGTGTATATCTGTTGCAGATTGTGGCATAGAGGTTATTTATCTACATAACTTTTGGCGGATCAACCACCAGCGCATGGGTTAAAACGCTGGTCTTAATAAATGACCCCCATAGCTTGTAAGGCTGGAAAAAAAACTCCATCCAGTTCAGTCTGCTATTCTGCAAAGTTGACACAAAGGAAGGCAAAAAAAACCCCATGAGGTGGAGACCAATTTTCCTTCTAAGAAAAAAAAATCAGAAAATCATAGTAAAACCTTATTCACATGTCAGTGTTTTGGTCAGTGATTTCAATCAGTGATTGTGAGCCAAAACCAGGATTGGAGCCTCCACTGACATAGGGTATAAGGGAAAGATCTACTCCTCTTCTGTGTTTAGACCAGCACCTAGTTTTGGCTCAAAATCACTGATGGAAATCACTGACACTGACTGTGTGAATATGGCATAACTTCCTAGATCAATGACCATTCTCCTGACTTCTAGTAACTAGAATCTGTAATATTATTATACTCAAGAAATGCACCCAGACTCCTCTTGAACTGTTTTAGTGACTTTACCATCACATATTCCAACAGAGAGTTCCATAGTCTCAGTGTTAGAAGTGAGCGAAGTTATTAGATTTTCGCACGGTTTCTTCAATAAAGATGGCCATGATGGCCTCTCTGTGAGCAATGGATGAAGTGAGTATATTTTTTTTTACCGCCATTTCAGTAAAAATTGATTCGTTATCAAGAAGCATGAGGAAATTTGGCTTCGTGGCAAATCAAATTTTTCCTGAAATTCAGATCAAAGTCAATTTGTTTCACTTCAGTTCGCTCAACACTACAATACACTGCACTACATGTTGATGTAGAAGTCGGATTTTCTCTTGATGTACAGCATGTCTCTTGTCATTGTAACAGTCCATGTAAATAGCATATAAACAACTTAAGACAGAAATGTTCGACTTAAATATGCACCCAATTAAGGACAAGCAGACTCCTGCAAATCTCCCTTGTGATAAATTCCCACCCTTTGTCTTTTACAATGAGTTATTATTGAACTAAATCTTTCTAATTACGGTATGTAGATGCTGGAGAGATATTGTACCAAGAACATGATTAACGTATATAATGCAAGGTTTATGGGCAACTGTATAGAGATAGGCTTTTCAATATATGTGAGAAATAGACTGCTGAAACGCTAAAATAAAACAATAAATCTTTTTTGGTAATATTACATAAAAATTACGGATGAGCGAACTTTTGAAAAGTTCGGTTCGGCGAACTTTCGTAAAATTCCGATTCGTACAAACCGAACTTAAAACGAACCTTGCTATAATGGCTGAATAATTGCAGCTACAATAGTGGGAGTCTGATAGGGTATAGTTTTGTTTAGTTGCAGTTGCTATTACAATGAAAAAAGTGGAAAAAATCAAAGTGCAAAAATAGTCGACAGCCAGGTCGACAACATTTGACAGCATTGAAGATGTCCGCTGGAGCAGTCCATGTCATGCCAGAGCACCAAAAACACACGGTAGATCGTGGCACCAGCCCAAGAATAGGCTGCGTTGAAGTCGATGCGGTCTTAGTGACATCACAGGTCAGAAGACAGACAGGCGTACCATTTAATTAGACCTTGTGCACCCCAGAACAGGTACACATTAGCCAAGGTGTAAGTGATTACACGGGACATAGGACACAAAGTGCAAGTTGGCAACACCGGCAGCATTGCCTTGGACCCAGTAGGGTGGAAAACAGACATTTGACAGTGGAACCAGAAGCAGTAATAGTACTGTATTGGACCCAGTATGGTTGAGAACAGACAATTGACGGAGGAGGAGGCGGCAGTACTTGATAGCACCCAGGCCAGTATAGTTGAGAACAGACAATTGACAGAGGAGGAGGCGGCAGCACTTGATAGCACCCAGGCCAGTATAGTTGAGAACAGACAATTGACGGAGGAGTAGGCGGCAGCACTTGATAGCACCCAGACCAGTATAGTTGAGAACAGACAATTGACGGAGGTGGAGGAGGCAGCAGCACTTGATAGCACCCAGGCCAGTATGGTTGAGAACAGACAATTGACGGAGGAGTAGGCGGCAGCAGCACTTGATAGCACCCTGGCCAGTATGGTTGAGAAGAGACAATTGACGGAGGAGGAGGCGGCAGCAGCACTTGATAGCACCCTGGCCAGTATGGTTGAGAACAGACAATTGACGGAGGAGGAGGAGGCAGCAGCACTTGATAGCACCCAGGCCAGTATGGTTGAGAACAGACAATTGACGGATGAGGAGGAGGCAGCAGCACTTGATAGCACCCTGGCCAGTATAGCTGAGAAGAGACAATTGACGGAGGAGTAGGCGGCAGCACTTGATAGCACCCAGGCCAGTATAGTTGAGAACAGACAATTGACGGAGGTGGAGGAGGCAGCAGCACTTGATAGCACCCAGGCCAGTATAGTTGAGAACAGACAATTGACGGAGGAGTAGGCGGCAGCACTTGATAGCACCCAGGCCAGTATAGTTGAGAACAGACAATTGACGGAGGTGGAGGAGGCGGCAGCACTTGATAGCACCCTGGCCAGTATGGTTGAGAAGAGACAAGTTGAGGAGGCAGCTTCAGCAGCTCTTGATTGCACCCAGTATGTTTCCAAATAGACAATTGACGGTGGGGGCATTAGTAGGAGCAGTATTCTTTTTGACCCAGAAGGGCCTAGTACAGAGAACTGAAGTTGGAAGCTAAGAATATGCACGCTTGTAAAAATCAGTTTTTATACATGACAAAATGTTGATGCAGAGTTCAGCACAGGACAGTCAACGTTAAAAAAACCCTGTAACATTACAGCTAGTCTAGTAGGATACGGATACGGTTAAATAGACAGCTAACCTCACCCACAGAATCCATGAGGTGAAGAAAGGACATTTAAAAAGGCACAGATTCAAGAAGGCTTTACGCCAGTTCCATTATCCAAAAATACATGTCCAATTTTCATGAAATGGACACCTCACTGGCACTCGCTTTACAAATTGACGCAACTACTCTGGTGTCAAACCTGTTGAATCTGGGCCTATGGCTGTTGGCGAGACATATATATATATATCTTTGTTACACCAGTTTGATGTCCTAACCGAGTGCAGCGCCCAACCCAATGGATGTATGCTTTTGTGTTTTTTTAGTGCTGTCACCAGCTGGCTTAAAGGGAACCTGTCATCTCGGAACCCCCCTGAACTAGAGTAAGCATTGTATAGTGTAAGTGATGCTGAATCCGAATATGTAAGCTTTATCTTCATACTCACTTCCATTCTGATGCTGTGCTCCCACAAACCTGCAGTAAAATGCACTCAGTGGACTCTTCTTTCAGTCCTTTCCATTATGTGAGTGAGCACCGGAGTCCACTGAGTGCATTTTACTGCAGGTTTGTGGGAGCACAGCGTCGGAATGGAAGTAAGTATGAAGATAAAATGTACATATTCGGATTCAGCATCACTTACACTATACAACACTTACTCTAGTTCAGGGGGTGTTTCGGAGATGACAGGTTCCCTTTAAAGGATAAGTCCGGGCACAGAAAGTTATTAATTGCCTGGACTTATCTTTTAAAGTGGGTAGGGGGAAAACCCCTGATGGGGTATGGGAGTGACCTTCCCGCCCTCTCTTTGGTCACTCCCAAAAAACTTCACCCTATGGGTACCTTCACATGTGGCTGCGGGTCTGCTAAGTAAAATCCACAGGGAATTTTTATACCGTTCACCAAACGGCTTTCAGTACTATGGTGCCGTCCGGACATACGCAGTTCTGCATTGAACTGGGTATTTGCGTCCAGCCCCATAGTACTGAAGGTGGCATAAAATAAGCCAACGATGCACTGTGGATTTTAGGCAGCAGAGAACCCCAAAAAAGCATCCCATTGTAAAGGCACCCGTAAATAAGGTAAGTTAACCTGCCTTTCAGCAACTGTTTGTTGCTGTAATTAACTGTGGAGATTTTTTATATCACAGTTGAAGGACAGCAGCCTCTGTGATATATACCCCATAGACAGCCTTATTCCACGCGTGACTGCATGAGAGGCGTGAAATCATTAGCACAGAGAAGAACCCCATCGGGATTTGCGGTGCGAGATTTTACTACTCTCATGATATCAACAAAATACCTCAAGAACAGTTAGTACCCGCTCACAAAACGGTGAGTAGTGTTCCTTGGCACGGGTGCCAGGGATAGAACCCCACGGCTATAGTTCACAAAAGGTGAAATCCCCACTTTGTGAAGCATAGTCGTGGGGATTATTTTAGGGATGGTACTGTTCTTGGGGTATGGGTTGGACGGTGCACCGGTGTGAGGCATTAAGCTGGTGTGGAGATGTTAAATGGCCAACACACCATGGGCATTAAATTTGGAGATGGGGTTCTGTTTATTTAAATGTATCCGAATTAAGTAGAGAATTTTTAAGGTGATTTTTTAAATTTGGGGTCTAAGGGGGGAACATTATTTAATAAGTTAAATTATGGATTTTTACGTTGGGCACATATTTGGGATATTAAGGTCAGTTTCTTGGACACACGGATTGCCATGCAAGACGGGTGACTGATGACTTAGTCATTCACATCAGGCAGGGGGGTGGTATAATCCGATGTAATCCAGGCACGATTCATCTTTAGAAAAGTCTCAACACTGTGGCAAGAGACCCTCGTTCTTTGCGGTGTTATGATGTTACCCACCACACTGAACACCCTCTCTGATGCAACACTACTGGCTGGGCAGGACAGCAGAGCCAAAGAAAACTCTGCCAGTTGAGGCCAAATGTCAAGTTTCTCTGCCCAGTACTGCACGGGGTCGGTGACACTCTGGGGCAGGGTACAATCCAGGTAGGCAGTGACCTGGTGGGTGAGCTCATGCTGGTCCACGCCATGAGTCCGGTGTTGTGTCCCCTCTTCAGCAGCTGGCTGTATGAAATCGCTCATCAGCGATTAGAGGCTGTAGCGACTTCTCACGCCTCCACTAGTGGTGGTGGTAGTGGAGCGCGCTGGTTCCCCCCAAGCGGATGTTGTCTGGGAACCTGGCTGGTCTCGCTGGTAAATTGAGACCAACTGACTGGTGAGTAGGTCCTGGTAGTACCCCAGTTTTGCCTCCCTCTCCGATGGCGGAAAAAATTCAGCCATTTTGCGGCGGAAGCGAGGGTCCACCAGGGTGGCCAGCCAGTATTGGTCCCTCTGGCGGATGTCCACAATCCGGCTGTCACTCCTGAGACACCCCCGCAGGCACCTTGCCATCTGCACCAAGGACAATGAGTGCATCTCCACTGTCCTCGGTATAGTTCCAGGGTCTGCTGGGGTCTTCCTCTGCTTCCTCTACCACCTCATCCTCCATCTCCTCCTGTGATTGAGAGGCAGAGAAGCCAGGTGGCGGTGTGTGGAATGGCTGGGCGTAGACATCTTCCTCCTCCTCACCCTCCATCTGCACTTCATCCATCTCTGGGCTCAAGGCGATGTTTAGCCTTGGAGTGGTGGCCTGGGAATCCTCGCTGATGATGCTTTTCAGCGCACTTTCCAGAACATGGACGAGTGGGATGATGTCGTTGATCCCATAGTCATGCCTGCTCACAAACAAATTTGCGTCCTCAAAAGGGATCAACAATTGGCAGACTTCACACATCATCTGCCAGTGTGTGACTTGGAAGTCGCAGTGTGGCGTGAAGCTGCCTGATTGCCCCATGAGGTAGTCTCTAACGGCTGACCTTTGCTCGTACAGGCGGTCCAGCATGTGGAGGGCAGAATTCCAGCGTGTTGGCACGTCGCAGATTAGCCGATGTTGGGGCAGACTGCGCTGTCTCTGGATCCTGAGCAGGGTGTTCCTTGCAGTGTAGGAGTGCCTGAAGTGTTTGCACACTCTGCGTGACATCCTCAGAAGGTCTGTAGTGCAGGAAATGATCGAAGAAACCTGTGCACTATGAAGTTTATCACATGTGCCATACAAGGTGTATGACTCCACCGTTAGTTGACGTGGGGTCAGCCATTGATCGATCTCCTCCCTTATGGTCCAGAGGAGCTCCTGCCCACTGTGGCTCCGTTCAACCAGGCTCACCAAATGGAGGACAGCCTGAGAGCGTCGGGCCTGACATCGGTGGTAAGACACCGGGGCAGGTTGGACTGCTGTCAAAGCGGCGGATGGTTGCAAGGTGGTGGAGGCAGAACTTGTGCTTCCCGCTGCTGGCCCCCTAAAGCACCATGGAGGTGACAGTGGCAAGAATGGGCCAACTTCCTGATGGTCTTCTGGGAGGATGTTGACCCAATGGGCAGTAACAGACATGTACTGCCCTTGGCCATAATTTGAGGACCAGACATCAGCACTCAGGTGCACGGTCTTGGACACCGAGAAGCCCAATGAGTCGCCAACCTTTTTCTGCACATAACTGTGCAGTGATGGGACAGCTTTGCCAGAGATGTAGTGGCGGCTGGGGACTCGCCATCTGGGGTGCGCACACGCCATGAAATCCCTGAAAGGCTGGGAGTCCACGAGGTTGAAGGGCAGGGACTGAAGCACCAGCAGCTTAACCAGGTGTCCGGTCAGTTTCTGGGCCATGGGATGGCTGCTGGAATACACCTGACATCTGCCCATGGACTCAGTCACGGATTGCTGCCTCATTAGTGGTGTAGATAGCAGTGACACTGTGCTGGTGCTGGCACCTGAGGGTGACGAGCCCTGAGTTGCACTGAGAGGATGCTGCATGATGGGATCTGCAGTGTATGGTGCATCCTGACAGGAGGTGGTATTGGGGTCACGGTTCTTCCAGACCTGTTGGTGTTGCTTTTCCATGTGCTTTTGCATCGATGTTGTCCCGAGATTATCACCCCTGCCATGACTGACCCTCTCATTGCACAGCAGGCACAAAGCGATGTGCTTATCTTTCCCCAGGCGGAAGAACTGCCAGATGACAGAGGACCGTGGTTTGCTGACAGCCACGGGGGGTCTTGCTGGCTGTTGACTGCCGCTGCTGCCTGAGGGTGCCCTCTCAGGACCAAGGCTTTGAGAGGGTGATCTCTGCCTGGTAGCTTGGCTTCTACCCCTCCCTCTTGTGCCTCGGTTCCTTGCAACAGTGGGATGTTGCTGCATCGGTGGCACCTCTATTTCCTCCCCTGATGATGAGGATGATGCTGCTTGAGGGCGTCACGTCCGATCAGCGACATCGTCATCAAACTCTGCACCACTGCTACTTTCCTCCGGTGGCTGGGACAAAATATCAGGTGTGGCACTGGATGCCCCTCCCTGGCTCTGTTGACTGCTTACAGCCAACACCTCCTATGGAGTCTCAGTACGTTCCACCCGCTGACTTTGGTGGACTTCCTCCTCCTCCTCCTCATCACTAAAAAGTGATAGAGACTCCAAGGGCAGATCAAGGTTTGCCAAGAGTTCCCTGGCAGAAGGTGCCCCAAAGGTGAGTGGCATTCTAATAACAGGGGACGGGGCAGAGGACTCTCGCTGACCGTCCCATGTAAGGGTGGTGTCGGATGATCCAGAGGATGCTTGACTCCTCGTTTGGGAGCTTTGGGCGGTGGAACTGGAGGATTGGGTAAGCCAATCTAGAACCGCTGGCTCTGTGGTTCTTACTTGACCAGTGGCCATCAGGGGTAGCTGCACCCTGCTGCCACCGGGCCTGGTGCTGCCACTTCTCCTACCCTCACCGCCTGCTGTTGCACTCCTTGCCTGGGAAGTGCTGGAAGTAGGACGCTTGGACATATTTTTATTTGGGTGGGGGAAAATTAAATGATGTATTTTTTTTATACTTTTTTAAACTTTATTTTTTTTATAACTTTTTAAAACTTTTTTTATAACTTTTTTTTTTTTTTTAAACTTTTTTTATAACTTTTTTTTTTACTTTTTTTAGCTTTTTTTGTTGCGGCTAAACGGGGTTGACGGCACCCAGCTGAGCAGCAACGTGTAGCATGTACGGTCACGGGACAGGAATGCTACCTGTCCTGACTCTTTTCTCTCACTATTTCTTTTTTTATCACCCTATCTCTCCCTAGATCTCACAATTTTTTTATTTATATGACTTTCTCTCCCTGTCTCTACCTATCTCTTGCTTTCTCAGCCTCTTTCCCTATCTATCACCTTATCTTCTATATCTAGCTTTCTCTTCCTCTCTCCTGCTTCTCTCACTAAAGGCCCTTTTAGACGGGCCGATGTGTTTCCCTGCCCGAGCGCCGATCAGCGATATCGGCGCTCAGGCAGGGAGCCTTTACACGGCCCGATGAATCGAGCGCCGGGCCGCACGAGTGATCGCTGTATCACTCGTGCGGCCGGGAAGCTCCATACTGTCAGGCGCACATCGCCTGTTTACACAGGCCGATGTGCGCCCGACAGATTGGATCTTTTGTAGAAACCAAAAGATCCAATCAGCCGACAAACGAGCGTTTTGCTCGTTCGTCGGCTGATTAGGGCCACTTTTACACGGGCCGATTATCGGCACTAGCGTTCCTAGGAACGATTTTTCGGCCGATAATCGGCCCGTGTAAAAGGACCTTAACCCTTTCTATTTCTTCTCTATCTCTCCCTGTATCTATCTAATTGTTTGAATATCTATCTAACTATATCTTTTCTCTCTCTAACTAATGTGGAGATCCTCTCTCTTTGATGTCTGGCGACACACTGACACGATGTCGGTGCGCTCAGACACTTCAGGGGCTGTGGGGTGACGTCACACATCTTTTTTTTCACAGAAAACCAGGATACAAGGGATTATAGGAGTAATAATCCCTGGTATCCTGGTCTATTCTGTGAAAAAAAGTACAGTTTTGCGTTACCGTTTTTTCTTTTTACCAGATTCGTTACGAACTTTTCAAAAGTTCGGTTCAGTGACGAACCAAACTTTTTGCAAAGTTCGTAACGAATCTGATTCGTTACGGTTCGGTTCGCTCATCCCTAATAAAAATAAAGGAGGGGAACGTACACTTGCTCTTTGTGTAAATTGCAGATTGTGCTGGAGTCTACCCTCCCCCTAGTGCAGCCACTAATGTCTAATGTTACACCTGCAATCTAATATTGCTGAGGCCAAACATTGCAGTATAAATTAGTGGATCCCAGGTGCAGTTGGTATGGTGAACACCAGCCCACTATGTAGGGAACCAGGTGATACAGTCATGGTGGTGGTGGTCTCTGTTATATCCAGCAGACACTCCACATTAGAAGTCACTGAAGGGTCACCAGCGATTGAATCAGTTGATTGTATCACATCTACTAGCAGCACACAGCCTGTTTGTGCTGCCTAGATAGGAAAAACAAAACTCTTTAAAAGACTCCTTACAAGACTCCCGAGACTCCTTAAAGTGAATGATTGCTCCCTAGTAACAACTAGTATGGCTTCATTAAAGGTACACTATTCTCAACGTGTTTTACCATGAATGCCATGGATCTTCCGGAGCACACCTAAGAGCGGGACACTAACTGGAGCAGAAGGGACAGCGCCATACATCTGTGGCAGAGTCTCCAGCACTAGTATCCATCTGGTATTTAATAGAGATGAGCGAGTAGTGTTCGATCGAGCCGGTATTCGATCGAATACTACGCTATTCGGCATACTCGATTTCAATCGAGTATAACGGCGATGGCGCACTTAGAATTCGTTTCCCCTCCCAACTTCCCTGGCGCTCTTTTTCCACCAATCAACATGCAGGGGGGGTATGACAGGCACGCTGAGCACGCTGGCAGCGCGAAAACAGCGTCTACATGGATTGGCTGGAAAAACCATGTGACCTCGAATATTAAAAACTCAGCTCTTCCTGCTCGTACGCATATGCTGCGTGAACTTAGTCAGGGACAGAGGCTGGAGAAGGGACAGACAGGTTTTAGCAGTTGGACAGGCAGAAGCGTGATTAAAAGCCCTTATCAGGGCTACTATAGTGCACTACAGTGATAGCTTTACTACAAGATACACTTTACAGAGAACGGCTGCCGTATTCAGGGATAGCTGCTGGAGTAGGGACAGAGAGAGCCATTAGTGGTGTATTAGGTGCTCTGCTACATACCAAACTATATTTGGCACTACTGTTCAGCGTTCTTTTTGGCTGAAAAACCCTGTTATATAACTAGTGTGTATATGCACCATCTGATCTGGCAGTATACGGCTGTGAATTTTATTTTATTTTTTTAAATACAGTTTATTTGGCTCTAGTGTTCTGGGTTCTGTGTGCCTGCAATACCCTTTTTGTATACCAGGTGTAAATACCCACCGTCTGTTCAGTTAGTACACGGCTGTGTACCTTGAAATATACAATATCTAGGCCATTTAATAGGCCACTGTACTGTGCGTTCTCTTGCTAAATTATCTCACATACCTGGTGTAAATACCCACCGTCTGTTCTGTTACTACACGGCTGTGTACTTTGAAATATACAATATCTAGGCATTTTAATAGGCCACTGTACTGTGCGTTCTCTTGCTAAATTATCTCACATACCTGGTGTAAATACCCACCGTCTGTTCTGTTACTACACGGCTGTGTACTTTGAAATATACAATATCTAGGCATTTTAATAGGCCACTGTACTGTGCGTTCTCTTGCTAAATTATCTCACATACCTGGTGTAAATACCCACCGTCTGTTCTGTTACTACACGGCTGTGTACTTTGAAATATACAATATCTAGGCATTTTAATAGGCCACTGTACTGTGCGTTCTCTTGCTAAATTATCTCACATACCTGGTGTAAATACCCACCGTCTGTTCTGTTACTACACGGCTGTGTACTTTGAAATATACAATATCTAGGCATTTTAATAGGCCACTGTACTGTGCGTTCTCTTGTTAAATTATCTCACATACCTGGTGTAAATACCCACCGTCTGTTCTGTTACTACACGGCTGTGTACTTTGAAATATACAATATCTAGGCATTTTAATAGGCCACTGTACTGTGCGTTCTCTTGCTAAATTATCTCACATACCTGGTGTAAATACCCACCGTCTGTTCTGTTACTACACGGCTGTGTACTTTGAAATATACAATATCTAGGCATTTTAATAGGCCACTGTACTGTGCGTTCTCTTGTTAAATTATCTCACATACCTGGTGTAAATACCCACCGTCTGTTCTGTTACTACACGGCTGTGTACTTTGAAATATACAATATCTAGGCATTTTAATAGGCCACTGTACTGTGCGTTCTCTTGCTAAATTATCTCACATACCTGGTGTAAATACCCACCGTCTGTTCTGTTACTACACGGCTGTGTACTTTGAAATATACAATATCTAGGCATTTTAATAGGCCACTGTACTGTGCGTTCTCTTGCTAAATTATCTCACATACCTGGTGTAAATACCCACCGTCTGTTCTGTTACTACACGGCTGTGTACTTTGAAATATACAATATCTAGGCATTTTAATAGGCCACTGTACTGTGCGTTCTCTTGCTAAATTATCTCACATACCTGGTGTAAATACCCACCGTCTGTTCTGTTACTACACGGCTGTGTACTTTGAAATATACAATATCTAGGCATTTTAATAGGCCACTGTACTGTGCGTTCTCTTGCTAAATTATCTCACATACCTGGTGTAAATACCCACCGTCTGTTCTGTTACTACACGGCTGTGTACTTTGAAATATACAATATCTAGGCATTTTAATAGGCCACTGTACTGTGCGTTCTCTTGCTAAATTATCTCACATACCCTGGTGTAATACCGACCGTCTGTTCTGTTACTACACGGCTGTGTACTTTGAAATATACAATATCTAGGCATTTTAATAGGCCACTGTAACTGTGCGTTCTCTTGTTAAATTATTTCACATACCTGGTGTAAATACCCACCGTCTGTTCAGTTACTACATCGGCTGTGTACTTTGAAATATACAATATCTAGGCATTTTAA